>JAOQMS010000002.1:8620666-8641727 GCA_027563885.1 Erythroxylum longipes | reverse complement strand
AAGAATTAGTAAGTGTATCATTTTCAATTTATTATTCTATTTTTAATACAATAAATTCTAATTGGTTATAATTTTTTGAATTCATATTATAGAGTCAAGCAGAGCTTTAAGGACAAGAGTGTGATAGGATCACACTGTACAAGCACACATACTACAAGGAAGGTCAAGGCTGGACGTCTGAAGAGACATAAAGTAATTATGTAAGTATAAATAAATTAATATTACAATTTATTTTTCTATGTAATAGTAAGTAATTATTTTTTAATTAGCTCGATTTCTACTTTAAATTGTAGGACAAGATACAGGAATTGTTCCAGACGTCATTGGCTGAGGGGAATCAACCCAATGTCAATGACATTTGCAACAATGTCCTTGGTACATGATCGGGCTATATCAAGTGTCTTGGGTATGAACCTAAACTTGTAAATGTCTCTTCGTCACGATCAACATTGTTGACGACACTTCAAGAGGAAAATAAGACACTGAAGAATAAGTTAGATCATAATATTAAAAAAGTTATGAAGCTTAAAAAAATGGCTAAACAAATGCTAGGTTCTGCATATGTTAGTGGTAGTAACTCATATGAAAACTCTTAGTTTGTAAATGATGTGTAAATAGTTTATTGTTAAAAATGCATTTCATTTTATATGTTTATTTTATTTCAATTTATTATTATTTTAAAAATATGTCACTAACATTAATTATAAAATGAATAATTTTAATATTTCATACTGTCTTAAAATTGTAATAAATTCAATATAAATTCGTTGTTAACAATTATAATAATTATTAAATTCAAAATTAAAATTTGTTACTAAATAATATTAGATACCAAAACAAATTTGTCACAAAAAGTCTTAAAAATTATAATAAATTCATTTTTAACAATTATAAAAATTATTAAATTAAAAATTAAAATTTGTGACTAAATAATATTAGCTACAAAAAAATTTTGTCACAAAAGGTCATTAGTTACGCACACACAACGTCGCTCAAAACCTTTCGCTACAAAAAAAATATTAGTAGTTAAAACTATTTTGCTATCAAAATAAAATAGTCACAAAATCCTATCAACTATAAAACGCTAATTCGCCATAAAAAGTTTTTACCTACTTTTAAGAAACGTCAACAAAAACTTAGTAGCTAACACTATTCTGCTACAAAAATAAATTCGTCACTAAAAACACTTATGAATAGGATTTAGTAGGTAAAAAGTTTTATCTACGAAATATAAACGTCGCACAAAACAATCCATGACGTTTTTGGTATCATCGCTTATAATTGTTACCGATGAATCATTTTTGTCGAAAACAAGTTTTTGCGATGATTCCATGAAAACATTACGGATGTTATTTTGATACTGGGATTTAACGACGATTTAGGTGACGATAATATTTTGTCGCACATACTAATTTGCGACGATTGATTATGCTTTTGCTAAATGTTCTGTATCTTGTAGTGTGTGAGAGAGAGAGAAACACAAAAAATCAAAGAGAAAGGAATATATGACGAGTATTTTAAATACCAACCGATACCAATGATCTTAATAGTGTTTTGTTTTTTGGCTGATACAGTATCGGCCAGTACAGAGTGGTATTCAATATATTGAATATAATTACACTAATATTAACAATAAAATAAAAACGAAAATAAAAAATCACAAAAGAAGTATTACCAAAATTTCCTTTAATTTTCTATTTATGGTGGAAAAGCGTAGAATCATGTGAAAAAGGAAAAAACGTAACTTTTATTTAGGAGGCGTCGTTACCTTCTTCAGAACAGATACTAAACTCTAAACCTAAAATTATTATCCAAGGATAACTAACTAATCAAAATCAAGAACAAGAACCAACAGCTAATATTCCCATCTTTAATAACAAACTGAGACGCATGCTTTGCTTGCCTTAGTTGGCTTCACGAGTAGAGATTGGAGTAGTATTATCAGAGACTGAAGAATCTATTAAAGTGTTCTTAAGATGGAGAAGAAAATCGAGGTGATCAGAGCCGAGCAGATGAACAATGTAACAGAAGAGGTCGTGCTTGCTGATCAACCCTTCCATGAACAACTTCCAGTAATCCAAGAAAGCTTCGTGCACGTATTCGTTGTCCTTCAATTGTTCCATCACAATGTTTCCCCAGGACTGCCTCATAATTAATCTTTCACGTACCCTCTGGCTATTGTTGTTATTTGAGTACTGAGTTTAGAGCTGCCTGCTTATTTGCTTGCAAGGGCTACGTATTCATAAAGGGGGTTGGATATTAGGTGGGTGTTGAACCCTAATATTGCTATATATATAGTATTCCGTTTCTCTTTCCGTTTTGGAGATAAATATTCCATATAGGTTACGTTTATTAGTAGTTTCCAACTTCTATTATTTTAATCACTAATGAGATACCATACGTAACTAATTTAGGACGTAAATTTATTTGAGAAAAAAAAAACTCCATTGGTTTATGCGTATTCTTCAAAAGAGTGCCAAGAAAATCAGTACCGTCAGCCTATCTGTGTTGAAAACTTGGCCCAGTCCATGAGGTCAACCCAAGTTATATTCGAAGTCCATGAGACCATGACCCATGTCAATTCTCCTTTTTGTTTTATACTATTTTAAAATTTTGATCAACTATAGTTTAGCTTCAATATAACAACACAATAGATTTCTTAATTAGGTCAAATTCCTCAATTAATATATTTTATTATTATTTATGGAGTTTTTATATCAAGATAAGACATAATTGGATGAAAGAAGTGACGATACCCTTTTTATTAAGGAAAAGACAGCCTAACAGAATGTTGTATTTTCTGATATCTTGACCCATCAAATTTCTTCCAATATGCGTGAATTGTTGACACGTGCTTGTTTGCCTTTACTTGGGTTCAAAGTGATGTTTATCGGTTCAGATTCTCAGTATAATTTTATTGTGTCTAATCGGTCTAAAATAATTTAGAGACTGTCCAGATATATCTAATGGTTAAAACGACATAATTTTGAACATTAGACTGAGTTGCTTGTCGTGTTTAACATAAAATTATATAGAGGATCCATCGATGTTTATGAACAGAAAATCAAACATGCACTACGAGCGTGGCAACAAGCCCAAATCAATATCGACACTTGGTAATTATGTGTTCATTTACAAATTGTTTGCGACTAATTTTTCGTGTTAGGCTACCAAGATTCTCCCGCTATATCGCTACGATACTGTTCTAGGGAGGAACGTAAAGTCCACCGATCACAGAAGCGGAAAATGATTTCATATTTCTTGTATATGGCTACGATACATTTCTAGGAAGGAACGTAAAGTCCACCGATGTACAGAAGCGGACAATGATTTCATATTTCTTGTATAATGTTCTAGGGAGGATCGTAAAGTCCACCGATGTAAAGAAGCGGACAATGATCTCATATTTCGTGTAGCCATATAGCGGAAGAATCCTGGTAACCTAACACGAAACATTAGTTTATACAAATTTTCCATTTTAATCTCCCTCTCCCTGTTTTAATCTCTAATATGTCAGTATACTTGTTATTTGGAGTATTTCAATATGCTCCATGCGGAATATAATGTTAAGAAGACTGCAAGTCTATAATAAAAAAAACGAAATTAAAATGAATGGGAAGATTAAGACTGATTTCAGTAAAAGTTTATTAAACACAGGAATGCATGTTTGAAGCAAACCAAATCTTCTGTACGCGTAAGAGTGTTTAATTTTATTCATATATTTATGTGAGTTTTGAATAAATATGCAGATGATATTTAATAAAAATAAGGAAGGAATTGATTTACGAAACCATTTACGGAACAGTATGAAGAAGAGGGTAGACACATCTGACACAAGCAAGCAATTGCAGATTCTTATTCTCATGCAATGGGCAAATACACAGACGGCGGGAGTAGCACAATTTCTTACATACCCTCCGTTTTGTTTTCCCCCTTCATTATTCCTTTCGTGTACACACATAGTTAAAATAGAAACTGAAAAAAAAAAAAGAAAAGGAAAGGTGAACACAGGGCGAAGTTCGAGTTTTGAGTTGAGAGTTGAGACTATAATTTACAGTCCACTAGACAGTCTAGACTCAAAAGACTTGGATAAACCAAAGGTGACAGCCATAGCCACCCATCCTCCAACCACAACTCTAAAAGAAGACTTAAGAGGGGGTGCCTTCCCTAACACAGCCCCCAACCACCCAAAGATCATCAAAGCCAAGCTCACTGCTGATATCACCACCCCTAACCTCACCTTATAATCCCTTATGAACGAAGCAGCTAATAAGGGCACCATTGCACCCACTGAAAATGCAAGCGCTGAAGCTGCAGCTGCTTGTAGTGGGTTTGGTAAACTCTCCTTTTCATCATTTCCATCTTTTCCTTTCTGTTCTCTACTCTGCACATGACTTCTTTGTTTATCTCTTTTTATCTGGGCCAACTCTATGTCCAGCTGTGAGTATACTGACACAAACTCCCCTATCGCCATGCTACAAGCTCCCGCGACCAACCCGGCGAACCCTGTTAATATCATGGCCTTAATATCTTGTTTTACTGCTCCCACACCCATTATAAGGGATGCGGTGGAGACTAGACCGTCGTTGGCTCCCAGTACGGCGGCTCTTAACCATTGTGCTCGTTTTGAGTAGTCGAACTCATCCTTTGTTTCAGTTTCTAGGGTTGCTTGCTGCTCAGGGTCGATGACAGGGAGAGCATATTTGGCGTCGTTGAGGGATGCAAGGTTGCTCGCCATGGAAACAAAAACAAACAAAGGAAACGATCGGAAGTGAGAAAGTTGTTACGTGAAGATGATGAGTAGCGAAGTGTGGAGGACACACGCACCCAGTAAGGGTATTTATGGAGGAGGATCTTTGATACGGTGGAAGGCAAAAGTGGGGTATGACCACTCATGGAAGAAACAGTACTTTTTCTGATCAGAAAATTATCTGTGGGCTATTGCCGTGTATTTGCCCAATAATGAGGCTTGGTGATTGCGGTAGTGTAACCTGTTCATTAATAACCACGACTGTTATATATATATATATATATATATAAGAAGAGATTAATGTCAATACTCCTCCAAAAACTGTTTAAGGTTTATTAGCTAGGATTCAGTACTATTTTCTTCTGCTGTCAAGGACTACAACAACTTTGATTGATTCTCACAAGTTTGTATAGATCTTTAAGCCATAATATACTATGTATGTTAGCATGCCTACGCTTTACGGCAATTATATTAGACAGGTTATCAGCTCATGAGTAAAGCATGACAATTGAACTGAAAGGAGAAAACAAGTCTTGCTCCTTTACGTACATAATTCCAAATGTGTAGCAAAATAAAGAAAACAGATAAAAAGAGAGAGAAACAACGCGTTTGTTATTTATTTAATTAATTAAAAACAACTGTTTGTTAGATATAACACCAAAAAAAGTTAATGATTTATTTTGATCAGTTTGTATCTTTATCCGGAGTGGTTAATCTTTCGAACTAATACGGCAGTTATGTATAATTTTCCTATTAATTAATTAGGTACACTTTCTTACTTCACCTGAATTTTCTAGGTTTAGTACGTTGCATACGACAGATTATATATAGAGTAATTAATCACTCTAGCTACTTTGGGATATTATCAGCGCCTATCAATCTAACAATTTGTTGGTTTTAGTATATGCAAACGTGTATCTGTAAAAATTATTAGTATTTTTTAATATAGTTTTGCAAAGAAAATAGCCTAATGAGTTGTCTAATGATTTTATTAATTCATGTAATAGAGCGGATTTATCAGTTTTCTCCAAGCTTAAAAAAGTGCTGAATAATATAGACCTTTGAGCTAAAATTAATATTACATATTAGATAATTTTACTCAGTACCAAGAGAATTTCAATATTAAAAGAATGAAGGAAGAGTACGCCTTAGATGGTACTAATGTGTTAAATCTTATGCTTGACCACGGTACGGTACTTGACTGATATCAAATGGTGGTAATAACACACTTGCCCTGTGAATCAAATTAGCATTGCAAGAATAATAAAAGCTTTTAAAAATCAAAGTGCAATATAGTGCACGGTAGGCCCTATACAACAGTCCAAAACAAAGATTCCTTTATCTTGACCACATGAAAGTGTTACTCTTTTATGTTATACCTAACAAGGGATAATTAATTAGCTTAGTTTTATGGCAGCCAAAGATACTTTAGGAGATTTTTATAGGTTATTACCGCTTCTTTAATTTCCTAGAACCTATTTATTCTTGTGATTGGTGAAGAATTTTGAGAATGGAATGCTGAATTGGAAGGCACCTGATGAAAACAAGGATATCATTAGTAAAATGAGAGGGAGTGTGGTTTCCACACGAATGCCACCATCCCCACATTACTTAATCCACCAAATCAATGCCATTGCCACCATCTCCCATTACTTTTTTTATCACCCAAATCATACTTGGCTCAGGTTGGAGAACTTTCTCCCTCGTCTTTTCATTTTCAACATATTCCACTTCAATGGGACACCATTTTATCTTTAAACTTCTAAGTTTTATTAATCTTCTCTAATGGATCCCTCTAATCTCGCTACTTTTTCAAGTCTATATCCGTTTTAGCACACTTTTTTCCAGCATAATTCAAATCATATAAAGTGGTAGTTGCATTGTCACTTAATATAATGCTAGTTGCCCGTCTACTAGTGCCTACAGCTCCAATCTGGATTTTGAAATTTTAGTTTAAGAGTCTGTTGTTTGATTTTGTTTTTGTTTTGAACTATAAGAAAAAATTATTTGTTTAAGTTTCTGGTTTTTATTTTTATTTTTATTTTTATAATTTAAAATTTTTACTTTTATTTTCTAACTTTTTTTTGTCACAATCTAATTTATTATGAACTAAATATATTATTTAGTTATCAAATATTAATTACTAATAAAATTATGATAAACACAATTTAATAATTTAATTTATTTTAATGATTAATTTAAAACTTAAAATAAAATTTATTTAGCAATTTTATTTTGAATTAAAATGTCTTTAAAATAAATAAATTTCAAATAATTAAATATTTTTAAAATATTTAATTGTAAACAAGAAAATAATTAAAATACATATTAAAAATAAGTACTAATTTATGAATAAAATTTACAAAAATTTAATTATTTAATTAGTTATTTCAATAAATAAAATAAAAATTGATAAATAAATACTGTACAAGATAATAAAATAAAATTCATTACTTAATTGATTCATAAAATTATTTTATTTCTAAATTTTATTTAATATTTATTTTATTATCAATAATAAAAGTGTAATGATACTAAAGTTAATAATCAAACTAGTTTTTATTTTTGTTTAAAAATAGAAATAAAAAAATAAAAATAAAACTAAAAATAAGAATAAAACTAAACAGCCACTAAAATTATTAAATGTAAAATTGGGTCAATTCTTCTTCTTCTTTTTCTTAATAAGTGTAGTTTTAGTTCTTAAATTAGCTATACATATATATATATATATATATATAAACAAAATTAAAAAATCTCAAATTCGGTCCTTGTCTTTAAGAATTTTAATTTCAATACAAACATCTCCATTTAAATGGGAATAGGTATATTCCTTGAAAACGAAACCTCCATTTGAATTTGATAAAGAGCATATGTGCCTTTCAGCATCGACTCAAAAGATTTTTTGTTGTGGCAAAGAATTGGTGATAAGTAAATACACTCATGGTGGATAGTATGAGTATCCATTTAATTGTTGGTATCTGCTTTAACTATCGTAGCAGTTCCAATAACTTGAAAAGTAAAGGGTATATCTTTTTTTAAAAAAAAAGTATACAAGGATAATAAAAAAGATGGATTTCAGGTTAAAGAAGTACGTAGAAAGCACATCATTTAACCTATGAAAAACAACAAATTAATTCATAAGTAATTTTTTTTAAGGAGGACAGGACCAATTATCTAAGTATTCAATCTTATTATTTTATTATCTAACAAGATATTAGAACCTTAAGTAATTTGTATTACGATGATTATAAAGTTCACCTACTAACTCAAAATTAAAACAAGTTGGCTTGATTGTTTTGTTTTGAAGACTAAACTTCGAACATTCGAAAAAGATAATTGTTTATTATCTCCTAGGGGTGGTATAAACTTTAAATATTTTTATGTAATAAATAAAATAAAATATTATTTTTATTTTTAATATTCAAGTTTTATAGAGAAAAAAATTCCCTTGATTTTAAGAATTGATTTTATTGAAAATCATATTAGTTTTAATTAAAATCAATTTAAAAAAACATATTGGACATTAAACCTGTCAAAAGAAAAAGTTTAAGGTTTAAAGATTCAATCGGTATTAAACTGCTATAAAATTGATATATAATCAACAAAAAGTAAAAACTATAATAAGTAAAAATAAAATATTTTATTGAAATAAAATAATATATCAATGTCTATTATTGTATAATGAACTAATAATAAATCAAATCTAATAATTCAAACTAAATTTGAATCTAAAATAAAAATTAGAATAATAATAAAATAAAAAATATATTTTGAAGGAGATTATGTGTTGTCATCATCAAAAATTTCAAATTATTAGTCGATTCATAAATCATGATTTCTTTCTTCCAAAGTATCGAGATCAACTTCTTCTATTTCATTCAAATAAATTATAATTTAGTAATGTATAAAATTATTCTCTATTGTAAATTTGTAATATATTATACTTTTAAGGAATAACATATTCAAAAGTAAATAATAATAATACACTTGCAACAACATCTGGAGACTTTTGAGCCTCTTGTCTCGTTATAGCATAGACTCTGGCTTGGGACTGTGGTCAATTGCTCTGTACCTCATTCCTGACAGAAGGACTCCCATAGCTCACTCTGCCTCTGCCATGGCCTTTCTGTCTAGACCCACCAGCTCGGTTCTGCTGAAAAGTAGGTTCTGTTGCCATACTTCCACTCCTTTCAGACTGTGCTCCAAAAATCACAGAATAATCCCTGATCTGATGATCAAGTGAGCTGCATCGAAGGCAGGCTCTTGTTACCCTCCAACATTCACCATTATGCTTCTTCCTACAATGCTCATAAGTTGGCAACTGACTCGATACTGCACCTCTGTTATTACCATACTGAACTGAACTACCTCTCTATCTGAACCCCGACTTAATTGGCAATCTGAAAGCTTAGATATGACGCTTACTAAACCTTCTGTTAGAACCACCCTGAAATTCACTGGGCCTCTATTCGGATCAAGGCTGCTCTGAGCTCAGGGAAACTGCTCAAGTTAGTAAGAGTTAGCCTTGTCCGAATCTCCATATTCAACCCATCTTCTAATCTCCTGCACTTGTCTTCCTCAGTAGAAATCAAGGCAGTAACATATCCCATCAGCTTATTAAATTTAATCTCATATTCTGCCATAGACATCCTGACCTGTTTCAGATCCAAAAATTCCTTCATCTTTCTATCCAAGTAGATCTTGGGCATATAATTCTCTTTGAAGCTTCTCAGAAAATCCTCCCATCTCAACCTACAAGGCCTGATGGTACTGTCTGGAATAGTTTTCTACCATTAGTAGGCTGGGCCTTGCAATAAAGATACTACATAGTCAAACCTCTCATCCGACGCATAATTCATCTTATCAAAGACTCTCTCCGTCTTCTCTAGCCATTTCCCAGCCTCAGCAGGGTCTGCACTTTTGTAGAAATTCGTCTGCTTTCGCAGTTTATCGTACCTCCTTTCCCTTCTCTCAGGCATTCTTGGAGGCATCACCTCAAGTCGAGACGCAGATGACTCTCTACTGGTTCTTTCTGATCCTAGGTCAGCTGAGTGTTCCATTTGATCGTCTACGTCGGATAACCTATAATACACAATAACTTCAATTACCATATGAAATTTCATAACATTTCATACCTAAAATTTCTACATATCCCTATGGATGCTAACCATGCTCTGATACTACCAATTGTAACACCCCACTCTCATCTCACATACACGCGTGCACATGCCCGACAGAAGTGGCGTGTTAACTATCTCACTTTCACTTTCCAACATGGCAACATAAGTAAAATCAAAATACCACATAATCTAAAATTCAAAATTTCCTCATTTCATACCATAAACCATTATTTACAATGTAGAATTTCATATGGCTACATTGTCAGCCTATCAAAACTCACAATTCAGTTTACAAAATATGTTACATAAATGAGGAAGTAACCCAAAAACTAAGAACTAATCTTCTGTCCCCAGCTGACCGACCTTTGAGCCATAACTTGAACCAAAATGCAATCTTAGCAGCTAGTCGTCGCTCTATCTCGAACCTGAAATTGTCAACGTTGCAATTTTGGGTGAGTTTTCTGAACTCAGTGGAGAAACCATCATCGATGGTTCACTCTTATTATGCAGCACACAATTTAAGTCCTTATGTATTTCACATTATATAATATCAGGAAACTCTTTAATCACATTTCTGAATCCATACAATTCATCATTCCATAACACTTTTGCAACTTATAATCATCGATAATCGATCACACATATCATACAATGTAAGTCTTCAAAACATTGCAATCAATCAATTTATTCATATCAAATATATGTAATGCTTATGAGACTCAACTTCATTTAATTATGTTGTTATGACCGAGTGCCTTTTTCACATCCATTATGGATACCGAGCTGTATCATACCATCCTTTATCTACTGGGGATACAGGGCTCTTTATACACATTGAGCTATAGGCTTTTACCACATATGTTTGATCTTCAAGCTCTTTTTCATTGACGACTTCGGTCACAACTGCCTTTATATGTCATATTTTCATGTAATGAAATGCATTATGCATATTCATTTTCTCGCATTCGCATTCTTCATCATTCACATTTGTCATCAAACTTTTAATCCAGCATTCAAAAGAATAATTGAGAATCAGTTAATCAATCACATATCATTAAGGCAATCACAAATGATTTAGTCAATCACATTTACATTTAAGTAGCACTTCCAATGTTATATTCATGCATCAAAACTCCTCGGACATTTCATGTCCAGAATTCAGTACACAATTCATTCTACGTTCATCAATGTCAAATTGAATTCAGTAATAAACAAAACAAGTCAAGGTGAGACAATCTTAGGTTATCCACTATTGCTCCCTGTTTGCTTAATGCCCTGAAGTTCCAGCAATATCTAAAAGTGGTCGCTCTACTTGCTTTTCTATATACAATCAAATACATTTATATGTCACTCATGTGCATTTTCATGAGAATAATCAGTCATAAATACATTTATGAATGTATCATGTAATATGCATGTTCAATGACAAATTCTTGGGTATAATTCTTTAATACTCTTTATAAACAGTTTCAACATCTTCCAAACATTCTTTTAATCCTTAATACCCTTTTATTCACTTTAATCCCTTCAGTCAACATCAATTAAAATCATTTAAGAGCTCATTTAAACCTACACACTTCATATTATAACATCCTTACTTGAGTTAGGTTGAAAAACATCCAAAAAAATCACCCTTTGATAAAGCCTCTCAGGTACGATCGTGACTTTTTTCCTTCATCAGCAGAGTTGCGATCGTGCAGATGCACGATCATGACCTACTGTGTTTTCTTCCTTCTTTCTTGCCATTTTTGACCTAGAATTAGACGTTTTTAGGCAGCACTTTCTTCTAATCAAAACTTCCTCTATGTCTTAAGTTTATAATGACATCAAATTCAGACATTTTGGTTTAGTATCATACAAGTTATAATCAAAATACTCCACACTATTTCTTATACCTCAACAGAACACAACTCTCAATTTCAAGCCAAATTTCAAGACTCTTCAGGATAGATTTCAAATTCAATTCCTCTATAAAAATGTAGCCATATGTCTCTAGTTTAATCTGAATTAAGAATAAACTCATTTGGAAATTTACAGATTAAAATATAGTAAAAATACCGAAGTATGATCATTGAAATCATTCCAGTTTTCTACACTTGTCTAAATTTCTTTCAGATTCTCACTACCAAAATATATTTTCTGCTCAATTTTGACTTCACTAAAGTGTCCTTTATTCATCACTATCACCAAATTACTGCTTATTCAACTCTTGCATGCATTCATTTCCACTCATTATCCATCATTAGAAATCATTTTACAGTACTCAGTAAATCTGAAAACACAACTTACTTGATTTCAGAAAAATTCCCAACTTTAAATCATTTCTTAACACTCCTAAATACATTCGCTTATAAAAACAGTAAATAGAAGAACATAGCATGAAAACTGTGAACATTCAACCATTATTTTCTGCAATTTGGAGTTGCTTCACTAATCTATTTGTATACTTTCTACTCATTTCCTATTTCACAAATTTTCATCTAACTCATTCATCACTTAATATCACCGAAACTACACTTCCTAACCCACTCATGCATGTGTTCATTTACAACAGTAAAACATCAACAATGTCACTTACTTGATTCATCAAAGCTTTCAACAGTGAGAGTAAATCAAAGACATAAAATACACAGTTGATGTTTCGGTGTTGAATAATACAAGAATGGAATTTGGTAAACAGTGTTTTCGGTGGTGAAGAACATCTACAGTAATTTAATTTTTTATCATAAACATAACTACGTGTCTTAATCAAACCTCTCCACATATCACTATTGCATGGAATACATTTTGTCACCCAAATAAGACTGCCATATGTCACATTATCATCGGTCCATTTATCTCTTATTTTTATATTTTTCCTAGGCTAAAATACCTCAAATTTTCAGAAATTTTCTAAAATTCACCAAAAATTTCGAAATAATATTAATAGTCTCCAAATCATTTTTCAAAACATAAAAACCACAATTCACAATTTAATCACATTTATAATTCAATTATACCCAGAAAATATCAATGAATGCATGTATAATTATTTCATGAATTATAACACAATTCACATATTGAAATATGTCATATGATGCATGAAATGCACTTCTAATTGCTCAGTATACACTATTCCGGGGTCCTAGCCCCTAACATGGGATATTGGGACGTTACATAAATAAACTAAATGCAGAATAAATATTTGGTTATGAGATTCAATGAATCTAAGTCTAAAATAAATGTCGTTTAGCTACATGATTAACCTAATTTAAACCTAGAATAAGTTATATTTAGCAACTAAGTTAAAATTAAATTGGAATTAAAATAAATGATGTTTTGTTTAGAAGTTATCTTATTCTAATATTAGAATAAAATTGTTTGGTTGTTCTATTAAAGTATTCTAAAGCTGGTTTCAGTTTGTTTATATCTTGGATTAGAAATAATTCAATTTAAATAATACCACAATTAAAATTATTTTTAATTATAATAACCAAATTAGAATGTAATAATCTTAAATTAAAAAGAATCAATTCAAAAATTGTATTAATTATTTTATAATTATTTTAATATTAATAATTAAATATGATTTCTAATTGAAATTAGAATTTTTTTTGATAAGTTCAATAATGTAGTTACTATAAATCAGTAAATGTATGAGCTATTAACAAAACTTTCATTCTTGAAAATTTGTTTTTAGGAACATGCCCCTTATAACAAAGACACCCAAACTTTCATGCACTGTTGCATAGTTAAGACATATTATCTTTAAGTTAGGGCAGGTACTCTAAATATAATTGTTGCTAGGAGAAGATCTAACTTGTTATGTCATTTTTATCAATAATATAATTTAATAAATATATCTTGAGGGTTGTTTGACTTCTAAAAATGTTGAAGTAAAGTATACAGTCTCACTCTCAACATTGCAGGAATTAAAAGATAAACTATATATATATATATATTAGCTAAGTATGCTTGTATTTAAAATAATATTATGTATGTTGTATTATAATGTGTGTTAACTAATTGTTCATTTATTTTATGTTCATTTATATAAAAATAAACTTGTCATTTTCTCACCCTATTTTTTGTGTTACATATGTTATGTATACAAATTAAACTTAAGTATTGTAATCAATATGTAATTGTTATATGAATGATGATTGAGAACTTTGTAATCTTTTGATTTCATAATCATTTGAAAACTAATTATTCATTTTATTAAAAAAAAGTATGTATGTTTGCATGATATGTCATTAACATGTATGTACACTATTTTTCTTAATGTATCAAATATGACTATTATGTAAAAGAATATTGTTCTTGAGCTAAAAAAAGGTTAAAAATTGATCAACAATAATTATTAAATTTGGAGCATGGAAATCTAATATATATTGAAAAAGCAAGAGGCTCTATAACTATTAAACATAGCATAAACATTTCTGAGGAAGGCAATAAGACCCAATATAAAAAAGGTCATGATGTATATGAGGTATAGAAAAAGAAGAATTCATTGGCTTGCATTATGTTGTTGAGTAATAGAGACATTATCATTAGGCATAGGTTTGGACAGCATGAGATTACTAGGGGCATATGGCCTGTTTTCATTACTCGATATGGAGACACCTTAGTTACCAAATTAAAGTCACTAACAATTAAGCTTGACACGTATAAGAAGCGACCGAGCCATACAATATAAAATAATTTAAGACACATATCAAACATAACAAGAAAGGTGAAAGATGCTAGAGATAGTTATTTGATGAATAAAAGGTATAAGTAGTTATTCATTCTCAAATTTAGAGTAAGGGCATACAAAAATGCACCTAACTTATAATGAGAGCATAAAGATGATGGATGATGCTATGAAGCATCTTATATTATAAGAAGAAAATCTTGAAGTATTAATGATGTACTTTAAGATATATGCAGTGTTTTCTCGATAGCTTAGAGCTATGAATATAAAGTATAAGTATCATAATGTGCCCAAATAAAAAATATAAGAAAATAGCCATAATAGTTAAGGCTCCAATAAGGCCAAATGGAATCAACATGAGAAAGGAAAATGTCCTTTCAAAAAGAAAAATATAATATGAGTGAATTGCTATAATGGTGGTAATAACGATCATTTCACTTGTGATTATAATGATCCTAAAATGGTATAACCTTTTAGTATAAATTTTTGTTTTATTTATGTCTTTTATTCTATCTGTTTAATTAAACCCAATCTTTTATGTATTATAGATTCAAGAGCTAGAGCAATAAACCATGTAGTTAAAGATAGAGATGCCTTTTAAAATTTGCTAAAATCTTATATGAAACACAATGGATTTATGTAAGCAACAGCTCAAGAGTTATTATATAAGAGATTAATAAATGTAAATTAGACATATGTGGTGATCGACCTTTAACCTTAAATAAAGTGTTATATACTTTAAATATTTAACAAAATTGGTCAAAATCAAATAAATTGATTAGTTAAAGGATACATTTTAGGTCAACTTATTTATGAATACTATCTAGCTAGTGAAATGATAAGAAAGTCATTTAGAAAATGAATATGAGCTTTTCATCCATTACAATTAATTCCTTAGAACATATGTGATTTAATGAAAGTGAGGACAAGACATAGGAGTATTTATTTTATCACTTTTAAAGATGACTATACTCAGTATGGTCACGTCTATTTAATTTCTTGTAATTAAAAACATTAAATTGTATTACAAACACATGAATTTGGTGCAAATTAGTTAAATAATATTTTTCTAATAAGTTCGTGATATTATATGATTAAAAAAAGAATACGAAGATAACTAACTATTCCTTGAACCTTATAATAAAATGACATTGTGGAAAGATAAAAAATAATATTCTTAAATTTTTACTTTTGTAATGGCATAAGCAAAATTAACTTGCATGCTATTGAGGTGATGCATTGCTAATAGCTACTCATATACTTAATTGTGTACCCATAAAATCAGTTACAAATACATCGTAAGAGTTGTAACCAAGTACAAGACTTGATATGACAAACCTAAAACCATACAAGTGTGTTGCCTATATTCATTATCTCTTTTATAAATATGAGAAACTAGGCCTAAGATGGAAGAAAGTATCTCTATTAGATATTCTGAACACTTAAAAGGATATGTGTTGATAGGTAAATAAGATAATGAAGGAAAATTTGAATTTGAATCACTAAATGTTACACTTTTAGAAAATGACTTTTCGAAACAGAGTGAAATAGTAAAATATATGTTTTTATATAAAACTATTGATCTTCCTACAAAATCAAGAAAAGGGACTTTATTTGAGTCAAATTAATGTGAAAAATGAAGATTAACTGAGAACAATTTATATTACACCCCAATGAGAGTTTACATATTCTATCTAATTTCAGTAAGAGTGCTCAAACTTAGCTCTGTGTATAAATTTGAATTGATTGACTATTTTTTTTACTTTTTTGTTGGTTTTTGGAATGCTCATCTTGGTTTTATTTTACCATTTTCAATTTTTTTGGTGGTTCTGATTTAAATCTTACTCTTTTACTTACATAAAGGTTTTCGATCTTTCCTCTATTTTTTACTAGTAACACCATTTGATCAATATTTGCTTGCAGTTCTATAGCTACGCTCTTTTCTCTAGCGATAACTAATTTTTGATATGAAATTATGTACCATTATATTAAAGGTGTTTGAAAAATTTTTTTACGAAAAAAGAATATTTATTCGTGGGGGATTTGCTTTTGTTTAAATTTGTGCATATTTACTACATTATTTGTATTTTTAGTTAGAGTGTTTGAATTCTAGGGTTTGTATTTTTTCTTTTCACTTTTTTCTTTCTTCAACATCAATTTAGGATTTGGAAATTTTTGCCCAACTAGCTGTTACATGCTTTAGTTTCCTCTCTCTCTCTTTCTCTCTCTCTCTCTCTCTCTCTCTCTCTCTCTCTCTATATATATATATATATATATATATATATAATTTTTGCCAGTTATTTCCTAATGTTGCATTAGTAGGGTTTATTTGATTACTATTTTTAACTATTCTAGTGGTTTCATATTTTGGTTGTGCAAAACTATTAAAGTCATTCTTTTTTAGTGTTTTATTAGTAATCTTATTGTTCCTATTCCAGTATTAATTGTTCTAAGAGCAAATTCGATTGGCTGAGTTGAATCTTATTCCTATATATATTTACACTGGTTATTATTTTTCTATGATTGCTTTTGCTCTTCCTTTTGATTGTTGTATTTATTTCCTTTTATTTGAACTTTTCTAAGATCCAATTCTTGTTTCTTTTCTCAAGTAATCTTAACATTATTTAGGGACTTATTGTGTTTATCTTGTATAGCTTGTGTTAGGTATTAGGGTAAGAATGGTGGCTTTGACGTTTGATGATAAATAAGGGCTAATCCTTTAGAGAGTTTTGGGCTTAAAAGAAGAGAACATGTTGACAGGTCGTAGATAGGTTCTTTAAACATTGGGAATCTTATTGGGAAGTTATTGTAATTAGTGGAGATTTTAGACAAATATAAGATTCATATAGCATGCATTTAGGAGATAGAGTGGATGAGGGTTAAAGCAAAAGAGATCAATGGATTCAAACTTTAGTATTTAAGGTGTTCGAGGCAACAAAATGGTGTAGGTATCTTGGTTGTCAAAGGACTCTTACATAATGTCGTTGGGGTAAAGAGGACTAATGATAGGATCTTATCCTTAAAGGTTATAGTGAAAATATTGTTTTTAATGTGATGTGTGCTTATGTAACCTAAATAGGGTTGAAAAAACAACTTAAGTGTGAATTTTGAGAAAAGCTAGATGAGGTGATTCAACAGATTCCTCCTCATTAGAAAATTATTCTAGGAGGAGACTTTAATGGCCATATAGGGCAACCTCAGATAGGTATTCATAGGCTCATAGGGGTTTCAGGTATGGAGATAGGAATGAAAGTGAGAATGCTTTCTTAGAATATACAATAGCGTTTGATTTAGTGGTAATCAACTCATTTTTCAAAAAAGAAAAAAGAGGAGCATCATATGACTTTTAGGACCCGAACCACGATGACTCAAATAAACTACTTCCTTGTAAGGTAGAGTGATCAACCTAATTGCAAGGATTACAAGGTGATACCAAACGCATTTTTGTCAACTTAGCACATATTGTTTGTTATAAATCTTATAATTAAGGGTTGGGGGAAGAAGAGAAGTCCTCGGAGGTGTACTAAGATGGTGAAATCTATAAAGGGATATTGTGGAAGAACTTAGGGATATAGTATTGTTTGGAGAAGAATGGAAAATGGAAGGGGATGCTAACAAGATGTGTAAGAGAGTAGTAATTCTTTTAAAGAATGCAACTAAGGAGATCTTGAGAGCTTCTAAAGGGCCTAATGCTAGTAATATGGGTCTTAGTGGTGGAATAAAGATGTACAAGAAAAGGTGAAGATAAAAAAGGTTGGTTACGAAGCTCTACTGCATAGCAATACAGATGTAGAGAAGGTAGTTACAAACTGGCAAAAAAAGAGGCAAAGAAGATTGGAAACTAATAATACTAATGATTGGAAATTATACCAACGATTATTTCAGCGATTGGAAACTAATAGTCTCAGAAGCAAAAAGTAGAACTTATGAGAAATTATACCAGTTATTGGAAACTAATAATGGAGAAAGGGATATATTTATTTTAGCAAAAGCTAGGAAACAGAAAGCAATAGCTTTAGATCAATTTCATTGTATAAAAGATGAAGCAAGATGAATACCTGTGAATAAAAATGGCATGGAAGAGATATTTTTATAGCATTTTTAATGAGGAAAAAGATGACATCTCATTAGATGATCTTATTTCGTTCAAGAAATATCAAAACTTCACTTGTTGCCGGTAAATTATAAGAGAAGAAATTAAAGAAGCTTTGAGGAAGATAAAGAGTGAAAGGACAGTAGGACCTGACGAGCTACCTATATAGGTGTGGAAGAGCCTACGAGAAGGTCCTACTTGGTTATCCAAGCTTTTAAATGTGATCCTTAAATCCACCCAAATGTCTAGTGATTGGAGACTTAGTACTCTAATTCTTCGATAAAAGAACAAAGGGGACATATAAAGCTTTAACATCTATAAAGGCATCAAACTACTCAATCATACTAATAAGTTATGGAAGAGGGTAATTAAGAAGAGAGTTAGAAACGGTAAACCTATCTCAAAGAAACAATTTGATTCCAGGCCAAAAAGGTCCACGAAAAAAACTATACACCCCTTTAATAGATTAATAGAATATTACAAGGAAAGATAGTAAGACCTACACACGGTTTTCATTGATTTGGAGAAGGCTTATGACAGGGTACTTACGGAAGTTATGTGGAGATGTTTAGAAGTTAAATAAGTTTATACGATCTATATACAGATTATTAAGGATATGTATGAAAGTGTTAAGACTAAAGTAAAGATGATAAGAGGAGATTTACAACATTCCTCTATTAATATCAGGTTATACTAAGAATCCTCATTGAGCCTTTCCTATTTGCAGTAGAAATGGATGAGTTCACCAAGAATATCAAAAGAGATATGCTTTAGTGTATGTTGTTTATCGATGATATTGTTTTAGCGGATGAGACAAAAGAGAGTGTCAATATCAAGCTAGAACCTTGGAAGGATATGCTAGGGTCAAAGGGCTTTAAATTGAGCATGACTAAAACAAAGTATTTAGAGTATAACTTTTCAGGTCATAGGGTGGAATTAGAGGTGGAGATAAAGATTGATTTAAAAGTTATACCTTATAAAGATTATTTTTAATATGTTGGATCCATCATTCAAAACAATGGCGAGATAATTGAAGAGATAGTTCTTCTTATCAAATCAAGGTGACTTAAATGGAGGGGTGCATTAGGAGTTTTATGTAACAAGAAGATACCACTCAATCTAAAAGGTAAATTCTATAGTTTAGCAATTAGGTCGGTCATGCTCTATGGAAAAATGTTGATCATCAAACAGGTGTATACTCATGAAGATCCTCTGTTAGATTTGTAATCTTACAAGAAGGTCAATAATGCAGTGCTAAGAGACAAATTAAGGGTGACTCATATTGATGGCATATTAAGGGAGATAAGGTTTAAATGATTTATATATGTTAAGAGGAGACATCTTAACGGCTCAGTGAAAATATGGGAGAATATTATACTTAGGAACTGTAAGAGAAAAAGAGGAAGACATGCTAAATCTTACCGAAAACTTGACCTCAATAGAAAACTTTGAAAAAAAATACCATTAAAGGATCTTTCATAGGGAGGTCCTTCTCTTTTTATAGGTAGGGGTGGAAATAGGTCGAGGCTCTCTTAGGCCTAGGCTAGGCCAGAGCCTGAAACTAGCTTGAGGTTTCCAGAAAAAACTCGAGCTTGATCGAACCTGAGACAACCTGACCCAGTCATGGCAAAATTACTATTTTTTAAGAAAAGGCAAAAAGACATTGTTTTACTTTTACCGTTACCCATCAAGCCTCGAGCCAATAAAACTAGGCTTGAGGCACAACACGACGTCGGTCAATCTGTAACAGCCCTAGATCACCTGCCTATAGATATTGTCCGCTTTGGGCCTTGGCCCAACCAAACCCTCACGGTTTTGTTTTTCTCGCACACTTGCTCGGGAAAGCGCGTCTTTAGAGGAGAGTACAACTCTCCAGCCGGTCCTACAGACTTGGGTCCTGGCTCTGATACCATTTGTAACATTCCAGATCACCCGCTCACAGATATTGTCTGCTTTGGGCCTTGGCCCAGCCAAGCCCTCACGGTTTTGCTCTTCCCTCACAATCGCTTGGGAAAACGCGTCTTGAGAGGGAGAGGTATCCATAGCCTTATAAGGCCTACTTCGTTCCCTTTCCAATCGATATGGGAATCTCACATTCCACCCCCTTAAAGGCCCAGCGTCCTCACTGGTCCACAGGCCCGGATCACCCCCTTGGAGGCCCAGCATCTAATGCTGGCCTACAGGCTTGGATCCACCTCCCTTGGAGGCCCAGCGTCCAACGCTAGCATATAGGCCCGGGTACTGGCTCTGATACCATTGTAACAGTCCTAGACCACCCACTCATAGTTTTAGACCCCGTTTCCGGAGTTTAACTCCTACTTGCTCTGATACCAAACATGTTGGACTCCGTTTCCAGAGTCCAACTCAGAGGTCATAAAACGTGAGCTTATTACCATAACGTGGGCGTAATACAATGAAAAACA
>JAOQMS010000002.1:8594224-8613435 GCA_027563885.1 Erythroxylum longipes | reverse complement strand
CAAATATCAACCAAACAGGTTTTTGTTTTTTTAAGGAAAAAAACAGAAACCAAAAACAGGAAACAGAAACCAAAAACAACAACAGAAAAACAGAAGTAGAACCAAACGGCCCCTAAATTTTTGTGGAGTTGAAATGCAGTTTGATTTTTTAATTATCCATATTTTGAGAATTGATATATATTTAACATCTTCATTTTAATCTCTTTCCAGAATTCTCTTTATTTTGAAACAAATTACATACTCATACAAACTTGTTTCACTGATGTAATAAATTAAATGAGCCACTTTTACTGGTAAGAGACCAAAAAGATGCAATAATCGAACTGATCTATTCGGACTCCTCGCCGTCCATGGAGAAGTAGAAACAGCTGATAATGTTTTTATCTTAATTTTTCAGAAGCTATATATGCTTTTGAAATGACAACGATACCAAAAATAGGACACCAGGACGAGGAGACCCTCAAAAGTGCCATATTGTTCGGCATCTATAGCAACCAGGGCAGCCATGCATGGCCACCCACACAACAAATATCAGTACATATTGCCATAAAAAACGAGCATATACATTTTTCGTTTCTTCCTCTCCAAAAATTCAGATAGACGCTTTTCTGGCTTTACACATTTTTCAAACCTCTATTTCTCTCTTTTGGGTTTAAAATCCAACTCAATCCTAGTTTGAACATAACGTCTTCATCATGTGGGGTTCGTGCGACTTCTTCCAATTAGATTTTCTCCCCTCTCTACCGGTATGATTGAATGACCATTTCTTATGATATTCATTTCAGATTCTAAAGCTCAAATTCGTGGGATCCGATTCAGGGAGAGGAATCAGGAGAAGAGCAATAATTCGTCGGAGAGCATAGATGCTGACAAAATTGAGCCAAATATGTCAAACAATAAGATGAAGGGCCTTCTGAAAGGCCTGAGATACATTTCTCAAATATTCGGTATTTTTTCTTTTTTTCAGTTCCTTTGTTTAGAAGTAGTAAGAAAGATTTGTAACAGATAAAATGAGTTTAGTAAAAGTATACGCGGGATATAGAAATAAATATATGTAAAAAGTTATTTGAATTCCCTTGATGAGTGTCAAATTAATGTCTAATACTGTTACATTACGGTGATACATGAGAACAAAATAATTTAGCTAGAAATAGAAGTCATGTAATGAAGATTCTAATAAATTACATGTTGCAGAAAATGAGAAAGATGGAGAAATGCATATTGGTTTTCCCACAGATGTGAAGCATGTCGCCCATATAGGATGGGATGATGGTCCCTCCGTGAATCAGCCAAGCTGGGTAAATATTTAACATGCCAATTCACGGTCATACTTTATATTGGTGGACACAATCAATCGATTCATAAGATTCTTTTTGCCTTCTTGTAGATGAATGAGTATAAAGCACCACCAGGATTGGCGTCGTCGGCTCCTCTGAATGTGAACGGAGAGATGGAGGATGCCCCTGTCAAATGGGTTTCTGAAGGTATAGATTTTGTTACTTTCAACCTAGTCCACATTATTTCAAAATCCAATCAAAAGCATGGTCTTAAATGATAATAACATTGAAGGCGTTTTTGACGGTGTCCAAAATGTAGACTCCACTCACCGCAGGAGTGCACGAACACCATCGCAGAACGGGCAAGCGAACCACTCTGGTTCTCCAACAGGAGAAGGAGATACGGGTTCTCCATCTAGGGACAGGGACGCAGAATTACCAAAGCCATCAAGACGGCGTTCATCGGCAGCCAACAGAACTGATGAATCTTCAACCTCTGAAAAAACCAAACAAAGGCGGCCGTCGAAACACACGGGAACCAGAGAATTGCCTGACGGTGCCAAGCCGACCAGGCAACCAAAGGATCCGATCAAAGGCGGCGAGTCTGCGTCGAATCCTTCTGACATACCCAAAAAGATCAGAAGAAGGAAACCGAAAGAGGAGGAGTCAACAAGGTCGAGATCGAAAGCTCATGCCCCGGATTCCGATGCTGTATCGGTGTTGAAGTCCAATGACAATGAACTAGGTCACAGTTCTTTAGAAGAAAGTGCAGAGAAGGGATTCACTGGAATTTCATGAAGCATTTGGCGGTATTTATGTGGTAGCTTAGAGTATTTAGTTGTAACACATGAATAAGGACGACCTTCTTTTCTTTTTTGTTAAAACTTTTTCCATTGAACCGCTGTAAAATCATTCAATATTTGATGCATCTTCCCTGTTGAAACCTGAATATGTTTTAGAGCACGACTTGGTATACAAAATCCGGTGAACATGCAGAGGTGACCTGTTCACGTGTTAGTTTTCTATTTTCTGTTTTCCGCTGTTGTTTTTGAATGTTTATTTTTATAATAATTACATAAAGTTTAAAGATAATTTTTTAATTAAATAAATTTATTTTAATCTCTTATATAATATTTATTAACAAATTATTAATAAAATTATTTTATTTTATTAAAATAAATAATTAAATTAACTTTTTATTTATAAATTAATTTTTATTTTAAATCTATTTTATTATTAAATCAAAATTTATTTGAGATTTATATCTTTTAAAGATATTTTAAATTTATTTAAACTTATTAATAATTATTTAATTAAATTTAATTACAAAAATTAAATGAAATTATTAAACAAAATTAAATTATTCATAATTCTTATTAAAAATTAATATACTAAATAATTAAATAATATCTATTTAGCTTATAATAAATCGGATTATAAAAAAACAGAAACAGCGAACAAAAGCCTCTTTTATAGTTTTCACTTTTATTTTTTTCTTGTTATGGTTTTTATAATAAAAAAAAGGAAACAAGTTAAAACACATTTCGTTGTTTCTGTTGCAAGGTGTTGTTTCTATAAAAAAAAAAAAACATCAACATAGTCACAAAAATAGAAATTAGATGTTCTTATAATATTTTACACAGGTTTTTACATGTTTTCGTTTCTACTTCCTCCTCTTATAAACTTCCTATACTGTAGAAACTCTTATCTCTTATCTCTTACGTCCCATACTCATCCTCTTATAAACTTCCTATACTGTAGAAACTCTTATCTCTTCTCTCTTACGTCCCATACTCATCTCTTCTCTCACTCATGCTTCTTTATTCTTCTCTTCTCTCATAAGTGCCTAACTCATCTCTTCTTTCTTTGCTGCTTCTTGTTCTTGTGAATTTTTGCTGCATAATGTAAGATATTTTTTCTAGATTTGTTATTCTTCTCCAAAATGAAAAATTTTCATTTTATTATGTTATTTTTCTAATTTTCCTGGTTTGTGTTTCTAGTTTTTTGGTTTGCGTTTCTACATTTCTTGTTTTCTAGTTTTTTGGTTTGCGTTTCTGCATTTTCAAGCGTTCTTATGAGTTTTTGGTTTGTTGTTTTCCTGTGTTTTTGGCTTGTGAGTGCGTAAACTAGGTATAAAATTCAACAGTCAATAAATCTCATTTAAACACGTGATAAGAAATCAAGCCAATTTCAAGGTCACAGCTTTTGCTATTGATTGGTTTCAACTTAATAATGTTTTAATTGTCAATTGAGTTTCCAAACTGCAAATAAATGAGAGAAAAGAAGGGTTATTAACTGTGATCATAAATCCTATAAATATATTATACATTTGCAAATTTAAATAATAATTACTCTATTTAATTATGGGGAGCTTATTAAAAATTATTCAGTTAGACTTTTTTTGTGAGTTAAGAACTTTAGAACTTAGTCAGCCTGAGATGTACAAATCTCAATCAAACAAATTTTTATTTTCAATTTTTATATTAAAAATTTCATCCAAATAGGTTTTTATTTTTTAATAAAAAACAAAAACCTGTTTGGTTGATATTTGTAATATGAAAATTGAAAACAAAAACACGTTTGTTTAAGATAAAAAACAGAAGAAAAAAAACAAAAAACAAAAAAACAAAAAATCACAATAGAAAAATAGAAGTGGAACCAAATGACCCTTTAGTTTTTGAAAATTAGAGGAAATTAAAACTAAAAACATAAACCAAAATCTCAAACGAACAATTTTTTTCACTACAAGAAAATTAGGTTTTAGCGACGAAACTTATTGATAGAAAAGAAAGATTTTATGTTAGAAAACAAATTTGTCGAATGAAATTACCGATGGAAAGAGTCATAAGAGAAATGACCATAGGTAAATATTGTGAATCGGTCGCAAATTTAGCGATGAAATATTATATAGCCGTCAATACATTTCCCGACAAAGTCTTGTATTTCTGTCGGTAAATTTACTAATGTTAATACAATATTCCGTCACTAAATTTACGACACATTTACAATATTCCATTTATGAAATTAGCGACGATAAATTGAAAATCTGTTGCTAAATATACTAACAAAGCTACAATGTTCTGTCACTAAATTACCGACAGATATACAATATCTGTCGCAAAATTTTACCTACAAAAATATTATTCGTCGCTAAATTTTTCCCGACGGAATACATTATTTTATAGGTAATTTACCTACATAATTATAATATTTTGTCTTTAATTTATCAACAAATTATTCTAATTCTGTCGAGAAATTTAACTATTATAAATTTCAACCACCATTTCTCACTTCCTACTTGAGTTTTTGGTTGATAACCTTTTGATTTTTTGTACGTTTAATATAAGTAAATAATATAACATTGATTGATAATATAAAGTTAAAATTATCTTAATTGATAATATAATAAAAACATTATAATGTACACCAATAAGTATGCTGAAAATAACTATAAAGTAAGAATTTATACAAAAACTTAAGAGTAGCAAAACATCAAATACATTCATTTATTCATTTAAGCTATGCAGTTGGCGAAGGCGGATGCTTTGATTGCTACGATGAGGTCCTATCGCTCTCTTTCAACTCATCTACTTCATTACGAAGTTAGGTTATGCACTCCATCAACCTCTCTAATGTGTTCTCAAGCTGAACGATTCTCTCCTTTGATGCGGACCGCTTATTAGCTCCAGCTGTAGTGGATGTGGAGGATTGCGAATAGCATGTGTTTGTAAATGAACTTAAGCCGAAAATCCTTCCACGACAGTCCCTACCATCCATGGCATCAAGATATGTCTGACTCTTATCAACAGTTTTAGAGTTTTGAGACTGTCGTTCAATGCTTTCTTGTATTTGTTCATATCATTATAATTGTCTATGTTAACAAGTGATAGTTTTTAAGAATTAATATTAAAGTATAGATTTTACATACATGAAGTTACCTACATCGGGTGTTAACGAATGTCACACCATCATGTTTCTTAATGTGGGTGTGCAAAAAAAGCTGACATAGTGTAGGCTTACTGCCATAGACTTTTCCTGCATCAGAATAAATTGTTATAAGTGAACTACAATTTACAAAAATTTCAGCAGAGTTTCTATTTTTATGATATTTACCTCCTGTTAAACAAAAAAATTTACTCAACAACACAACCATTAATGACACTAGCCATCTATAACATTATTATTCTCCGTAACGCACATATGTTTATTCTAGATTTCATACATGAAATTACATTAAAATCAAATTTCATAAATCAAAATACAAAAATCAGGATATAAGTGTAAAGTTTTGATACTTACAAGTTTCTCTACGTGCTCCTAGTGGGTCATAGATCCTCCAGTATATACAGATAGACTCTCTCCCTCCGGTCCTCTACGTTTATTTGCACAATTGCACTCTGAAATAGATATTGGCTCAGGTGACGCCCAATACTGCTGCTAACGACTTCATATTTCTTCAGATATATAAAGAGGAAGTACACCATTCTTGTGTACGAGCTCGTCTTTCTCATACATTATAAATTACAACATCAAATTTTGAATCCCAAAAATATTCTTTCTGAAAAAAAGAAGAACATACTATAAGTACTTATAATCTATAATATTAATCTAATTAATGTATAAAATTAAATAAAATAAAAATATTAAAGAATATATTTTTTGTACCTCAAATTCCTGATAATAAAAATCCTTTGTCACTTGAGAGAAATTCTTCCATATATAACCCTAAAGATCTATCCTCTCATTGAACTTGGATGAGATATTTCTGAAGCACGTTCCAAACAGAGCCAACCTAATATATAAGTATTTTTAGATCATTTTCAAATTGAAACATATAAATTAAGTATAAACCTATATTGTTATCATGCATGTATTACAAAATTTTTAGAATTCCACTCACAAATTGTTGACAATTGTAATGTAAGTTCTTCCATCAGCTGCCTTAGCTCCAGGCTAGAGGCCACCTCCTTCATCCGCAATGTTTACCCTGATATCTTTGTTGATATAGGGGTGCTGGATGGTGTAGCAAAGGTGCTAGATGGTCTAGCAGTAGGTAGGGAATGTGAATCTACAGGGGCAGTAGGTGGGGAAGGTGATGCCTGATCTAGATTTGCACTAGTTAGACGTGCATCACCTAATTTTATAGCATTTGCAGATGTGATGATTCACCTGGACAATCACTGGCTCCTCTAAATCATGGTAACCTGAACCTTAGTCGTATCATATCCTATTTTCTCTTTTGTGGCATATTTTTAAGCTAAAATTCACATTTTATTGATTATTCCAATAATAAAACAATATAAATTAAATATATAACAATATAATGTTGATGTAATAATAAATTTATTCATATAATATTCTATTACTTATATAAATTAATCGTTATCATCACTTAATTGTAAATCAAATCCATCATCATCTTCTTTTTTTAAATAATTAGAATCAAACTCAGGCTCCTCTTTAGATCTATCGCCCTCCTTATCCTCTCTAGATAAAATTTTAACATATTCATTATTTGGATCATTCAAAGGTTCATTGTCGTCATATGTTCCACATGCATTTAATTCATGATCATCTTCCTGAAATGCTTCACTTTCAATTTTTTTGTTTTCTCCTTTTCCGTGTAATTCAAAAACACCTCTAGTTTTTAGTTTGCAAATGGCCAACCAATCTGACTTATCTCATTGTAAATTGAGAAAAGGGACATAATACACCTAGATCGCTTGCATCACCAACACGAAAAGTTCAAATTGACTAAATCTTTTTCACTAGTTGATTTTAACTAGATTATATCAGCTGTACACTTTTGTTCCAACATTAGGAGTTGGATTAAACCATTTACACTTAAATATCACACTCTATTTTATTAGCAATGTAGGATACTCAATTTCAAGTATCTCAATAATCTTACTATAGTAATCCATCAATTCTTCCTGTATGTCAACCCACTATTTACCGTTGCCAAATCCATCAATTATTTCTGTATGCCAACCCCACTATTTACCGTTGCCATGCTATGGCCATGATATTCTTTATGAAATTTGTATCCATTAAAAAATATACCGGATACGATTTAATAGTTCACAAATGTCCTTTCGTATGATCACAAGTGAACTTATTCTTATTGCATTTTATGAGGCCTATATAAAAAATAATATTAAATAGTATAATGTTATTTAAACATTTTGATATGACAATTCAACCCTTTCAATTATTGCAAGTGAAAACTTGCCTATTTCTTGAATCATCGAGGAAAGTATCTTTTAACTTCTTTATTGATATCATCTTGTGTTGTTTCAGGCATTAGCTCGCGTTACCATTCCTTGTATAATCTAAAAGCATTATTATGTATTTAGTTGTGAACAACACTAACTTTGAAAACTTAAATAATCAATTTCAAAATCAACTTAAACTTACTGCATAAGGGTTGAACCTCTTGACAATTCAATAAAATGTAATTATAGGCAGCCTCTATTTCTTCTTCTATTAATATTCTTCTTATTGAACGTCTATATGTTTATCCTAGATATGTGAAAATGGATAAGTTACCATCAATATCACCCGTTTCTCCCCCATTGTTATTATGAGGAACTTTTCTTTCTCTTGTGTGCACATGCGGCTCAAAATAATGTGAACAAAATGTACTTGTTTCCTCTACTAAATAAGCATTGTATATCAAACATTCAATTCTAGCCTTATTTTTGACATTTTTCTTCAAGTGATGTGAAAACCTAAATTACAAATAGGGTTATTACAATTTTGTGATTAAAAATACTATAATTTTATTTAAATATTAACTATAATTACCTCTTAAACAGATACATCCATCTATATTGAACTAAACCAACAAGTTTAACCTCGTTTACTAAATGTACGGGTAGATCCATATAGTCAAAGAAATTTGGAGGTAAAATCCCTTCCAATTTGCACAAGATAACTGGAATTTTCCTTTCTAGTTTTTCTATTTTAGTCAACTTTATTTTATATGATGTTAAGCTTTTGAAAAACAAACTTAATTCTATTATAGCTTACTAAACCTTATTCGAGAGCAACTCCCAAAATGCAATTGGAATTAGCCTTTGCATAAACATATGAAAATCATGACTTTTCATCCCAGATAATTTATACATCCTTATGTCCACACAACTTGCCAAGTTAGAAATATAACCATCGGGAAACTTTAGACTTTTCAACCATTCACACAAAATTTCCTTTTGTTTTTTGTCCAAATTGTAAGATTCTTTTGGATATTTAACGGTGTTAAGATCTTTATCTAACTCATTCCTTCTACAAAAAGTTTCAAATCAGCTCGTGATTTTGCATTGTCCTTTGTTCTCCCTTCAGTGTTCATTATGGTGTTGAACAAATTGTCAAAAATATTTTTTTCCAATATGCATCACATCTAGATTATGACGTATCAAATTAGTTTTCGAATATAGCAAATCCCAAAAGATACTTCTTTTTCTCCAACCAAAATTTTTACTAATGGTTTTATTAACTTCTTCAGCTTTAAGTTCTATAACTTTCAGTAACCCTAATTCATCAATCTCCTTCAATATCTCCTCACCGGCTTTGTGAGGGGGAGGAGGTGCTTGTTCCATCTTATTCTTAATGAAAATTTGTTTATTGCGTCTAAATGGATGATCAGGAGGAAGAAAATTTTTGTGGTTTTCAAACCAAGATGTTTTGACCCTGTTAGGAAGATAAAACACATCAAAATCATTGCCACAGTAAGGACAAGCCAATTTCCCTACTGTGCCCCATCCAAACAACATAGCATACGCGAGAAAATCACTAATAGTCCACATCAAAGCTACTCTTGACAAAAAAATTTTGTTTAAGAGACATATCATATGTTTCCACACCAAATTTCCAAATATGATGCAATTTAGATACTAATGGTTGTAAGAATACATCAATTTTATGTTTTAGATTCACAGGCCTTGGCATAATCACTGTTAAGAACATATATGCCTCATTCATACACATCTATAGAGGGAAATTATAAGATAAATTATGATTAGCCATGATGAATATTGTTGGCCGAATTGACCAAAAGGTTGGAATCCATTTGTTGAGAATCCCAACCTAACATTTCAACTTTCAACTGCAAACTCAGAGTGGGTATTATTGAAATGTTCCATATGAATGCATTCGATGGATGACTCATTATTCCATCTTTCTGTTCGTGTTAATTATGTCATCTCATGTGAGAAGCAGTAACATCAGAGGTAAATAATATTTGAAGTCTCGGAGTTAGTGGGAAATAATACTTCCTCTTCCAGGGTACTAATTTCTATTTTATAGAACGTTTCTAGGTTTGAACTTAGATTGACCATAAAATTTACACTCTTATAATTCCATATCATCTTCCCAAAGCAACATACATCCCAAGTTACAACAATCAATTTTTTCAACTGGCAAACCAATACTCCTAATAAGTTTCTTCATATTATAGAAATTATCAACCATTGTATGATCAAGAAGCAATGATTCATTATACCAAGCAAGAATTTTATCCAAACTTTGATCAGAAATATGCCCTTCAGACTTTATGTTCAATATTCGAGCAATTGAAGATAATTGATTCATGGTCTTACAATTTGGCCATAATTGTTGATCAGCTAATTTTAGTAAGTCAAAACACTTTTTTGCATGTAGGTTTGGTTCTTCTCAACATTTTCTATGTTTGCCTGGAAGGTATAACTGGCTGCGCCATAAACCATTTAGGTGTAAGGATTTTCGGTTGCACTCACATTATGTTTTATAAATCCAGACCCCTTGTCAAACCCATCCATATTTATTGACAAGTTTACTTTATTATCCCTTGAGGTGCTTCAAATTAATGGCTCCCCATGTCGTGTGCACTCAAAATAATTTGGAACAAACCATTTTCTTAATAAAGGGAGATTCACTTCATCAATAGGAAGAAAAAGAATATGTTTGCACTTTTTACATGGACATCTGATTTTTTGACCATCCATTCATGCAGGTTGAGAACATACATAGTGAATAAAAGCTTCAACTCCCTCAACAAACTTAAGATTAATGAAACCATCAGGTGTTAATCGTCTATACATCAAAGATCTATCAACATTGCTTATTTCTACAAAACTGTTATTTAAAAAAGTGACTATAATAAGACATAATAATCATTACGGTAGTATCCATATTAGTCTTATAGAACATTTAATCTTTACTTTTCACATCATTAGATCCTTCATTTCCCCTAAGTTTGACTAAGTCTCTGACCACCCTTCAAATTGAAACCAACCTATCCTACCATATGATTTCACAATTGGATAACTCAATCATAACAATTCCACCTTAGTGATTGGACAATCACCACTTTCTAAGTCATAAGAACCTTACAACTTCATAGAAGAATTTTTTTTAGGAAAGATAAGGTTTTGATTTTTAATATGCTTAATATATGTTAATTCTGTTTAAGCAACCTACAAATGAACTGTACTTGGCCTATCGATATATTAACCTAATTGATGGACAACATATGTGAGTATTAGTCAAATAAATCAATTTGCCAATCAATATCCTGTAAGAAGTGACATTAAAAACTAAAAAAAAGGCACCTACATATTATTTTACAACTTTATATTAAAATAAAAGAAGTGGAAATTGTTTTACAATAAATAAATTCAGTTTCCTCAAAAAGATCAAAAGCACATTTTTTGCTTACATATATTAATTCCAACACTAGATCTAGCAATCAAATTGATGTTCAAGTCTTTATGTTTAAATTAATCACATTGAAGTTCATTTCCAAAGTTTGAATTTAAACAAGCACTGTGGTACATGAAATTGTTATACTAGATGAATCGAGAAAGCAAGTTCTCACTGTGACTCCTAAGCTCATGGAGTTTTTCACCGATAAGCCTCATGGGAGTTGCATCATAGGTTTCCAGCCTATATACCATCCTATGGGTTTATTATGCAAAGAATTTTTATGTCAATTACATGAATTTCTTATGTTAATACTAAGTTTAAACTAATCGCATTGAAGTTCATTTTCAAAGTTTGAATTTAAACAAGTACTGTGGTATGTGGCATTGTTAGACCAAATGAATCGAGAAAGCAAGTTCTTACTGTGACTCCTAGGCTCGTGGAATTTTTCAATGATAAGTCTTATGGGAGTTGCATTATAGGTTTCTGGCCTATATACTATCCTAATGGTTTATTATGAAAAGAATTGTGATGTCAGTTTTGTGAATTTCTTATTTTAATACTAAGTTTGAATTAATCACATTGAAGTTCAAGTCTTTATGTTTCAATTTAAACAATGCCTAAAAATAAATATTTAGACTATTAAACCCCAGCTTAAAAACTCATTAATCATTGTTAGAGGTAAAATTGCAAAGAAAAACACAAAATTGATCACATTGTAGACATTACTTAGTTGAACAACTTACCTTGATAGACAGATAATGACAAACTACAAAGAATTCAGATGAGGTAGGACAATTATCAACGCTCTTCAACACAAAACACGACTTGAAAGAAAGACAATAAACAATTAGCTAGTTTTTAATAAGTTTTGAATTGAGCATAGATACAAATATGCATGAGTTTTAAGTTGTGTATTGCATATTTTGTTTTCATTCTATTAATGTTTTCATATCCTACAACTTATAACCATTTTTCGCTATATCACATATGGAAAAAGACAACAAATAAATTTTTTGCAAGATCATAACCATTATTATGCAAAAAAAAAACATTATTATGCAAAACCATTATTATAGACAAAGACAACAATTAACTTTATTGATGAGAATACATCTAAATCTTCATATAATCACATTGCATTTTATAAATGTAGACAATATGGCATACGTTCCCATCTATCATTCTCTAAGTCCCAAGCAAAAGGAAATTCATGTACGGATCACTTTCTAAACGTAGAGGGTATAATACTCAAGGAAAAAATAGGCACAATTTTTTCATAAGGTCATCTCATGAACAATTAAATCCTTATAGGATCACTCATATCCTTTACTTAATAAATTTAGTTTTATAAAAAAATATCTTTGCATACAACATTAAGATATTCAAACTAAATTTGATCTATGCATAAAACAATATCTTTGTTGACTATTCAAAGTTTTCAAAACAATGTAGGTGTTATGATCCCCTATCTCTAAAACTACATATAACTTTCAATGCCTCTTTTCATAAATATGAGCTATATTATTTAGAGAGAATTTTAAATACCTTCCTAGGGGAGAATTCTATTTATATGAATATATTGGAAGAGGTGATAAGCTTTTAAAACTAAAAGTAATTGAAAAGTTAATTTAGAATAGACAAAAAAATTTTTGATAACATCTATAGAATCTTTGTTCATCTAAAAAATGAGTCAAAATCATTATTAACTACATACTTGCCTATGCTAATACCATTAAGTGAAATAATCATACATGAATTCATATATGAATTTTGATCCTTATGTACTCTCAAACCTCATATATGATGATTCTCATTAGACAAATACTATATGTAATAATTCTTTTATTCTTTATGAAAATTTAACTTAAATATATCCAACCCTAATTTTAAGGTTAATTTCAAATGTCTAACCAATAAGTCTATCTCTATTTATAGATTATCTAAATCATATGCATTTATTATTACAATAATTAAACGTAGTTAGGTGTTCACCTTCAAACTCCAAATTAGATGGAAGCATTGAAAGAAATAAACCAATGTTAGTTACAAAGGGGTATGCAAAAAGTTATTTTTATTTTAATGAAAATATTATGGTCAAATTTGTCTTTTTTGCTTTCTTAAACTTTAATGAAGTGGGGCTAATGCTTGGGGTTAAGTGTGATTATATTAAAATATACTCAATATAGGTTTCACTTGGATTCAAAATTAATTATAAAGTCCTGTTTGCATTTGAAAAATTAAGTATAAAAATTACAATAAATTACTTAGACTTAAATACCTAAACTAAATTTAACTAAATTCAAATTCAAATTATCTAAGCTTTAAAAAAGTTAAATTCAAGTTTAACCTTATAATAGTTATTATAACATTATCCAATATTGCTCTTTGTGTGTTAAATGCTTTAAGTTAATCGTGTTATTATTTTTTATTTTTATAGTTCTAAATTAGAAATATTCATTTATTTTTAAAATTTAATGGTTATTCTATTATTTATGATTTATTTTTTACATTTTTAATTAAAAATATTACATATGTTAAAAGGTTTTAAAATTTTATATGTAAAAGTTTTAGATATTTACAGTAACATAAGTCCTAAGTTCTTTTACTATATAGTAAGTAAAAATTATACATTCGTCTTAGAAATCTTGTAAATCATTTTTATAAAAAAAATTACACTTCAATATAGGTTTAGTGGTATTAATTTAGTGAATCTTACTCTATTATGCTTTAAAGAACATTTTAACTTTTTCTGATCTATTATTTTTCAACTGAGATATGTAATAAAAGAAAATGTACATATTATAACATATGGATGGCAACAATATAGGCTAAGTTGGACTCATCATCGGTCTAATTCAGCCCTCCCAGAGCTCAAGTCGACTCAAAGCTCGATTAGGCTTGCCTCATGCCATCTAAGTTTGAAATTGATTAGATTTTGGAGTCTCAAACCAGTTTAAAGCTTGAACTCACCCAAATACCAACGAGCAAAAAAAAAAAGTTTGACACCTCACCCTCATACCCTTAATTAATGCTTATCCTTATCTTCTTCGATCAAAGATTCGATTGAAGCAATAACAATACTAGTAAATGGTCACCAGTAGCATAATAATAAGACATCACAACGAATACCACAATAACAACACTTCCTTTCATTGTAAAGACAAAAAGTGGTCACTAATATCACAATAATAATACTATCAACACCACCTTCCATTACCGACAAAAGAACATTAGTCATGGAAGAGGAATAGGGTTGAAAAGAAAGATGATGAAAGTATAAGAGGTATTGTCACAGAGAAAACAAAGATAGAAGAAAGATTATGAAAAGAAAGATAACAAAAGTAGAAGAGGTGTTGTGACAGAGAACAAAGATGGAAGAAAGATTATGGGAAGTGACACAGTAAAGAAAACAAATAAGAGAATAATTGAAGAAGAGAATATTAGGATTTGTTTTTCATATATATAGTCAAGTTTTGGGTCTGGTCAGGTTGTAAAGCTCAAGCTCGAGTCCAACTTGAAGATAAAAAATTTAAAATGAAAAAAACTCAAGTCTAAATTAAACTTCAATCAACTTGAATTAAATTAGTTCCTTTGGATCAGGCTAAATTGATTTAAGGCTTATTTACCTTTCCTACTATACCAATCTAAAATGCAAAGAGTCAAGCCAACAAGGCAATTGTTACAAAACAAACAAAATAAGTCAATTCTAATTATTTTAGTGGAAGACTTTAGATAGATATTTTCATTTCAATAGTTCAATAAAGATAGATTTATCCAGTTATTCAATTTGATTTTAATAATGTTGTATATTACGTATATGTTTATTATATATAAACTAGATATTATTGAAGTAAATTTCATGTATGACAAGAGAGAATATTGCTTCACTCTTATACCTATTATAGCATTTTCCTACCTTTTAAAGACACCTATAGTACAATTTCATTTGGTCAATCAATATGCATGGATTTTAAAGTATTACCATCAAATGGAGTAATCGAAACTCACTCTAAAATAGGCATATATAAGATCAAAAAAATTTTATGTTCAACCTGAATTTACGGTAGCTATAAAATCAATTTAAAGGGACATATTTCAACACCTGATTTGCTTCTTAAACTCAAACCAACTTGACTAACATTTTACAACCAAAAGTAAAGTATATAACACTTCTTTTTAAGGACAAAATCTGAACAATTCTTTATAAACTTTGATAGCCCCTAATTCATCATATATTACTTTGAAAGTAATCTTTAATTGGCAATTATACGTGCAGTTCAATCAAGATACATATCTTTACATAATTTAACTAATAAAACAACCTTTTTATAAACTAATGAACCACTAAAAGAAACATTCCAGATTATAAACGATGTTAGAGACCTCTTACAGAACTTCGAACACTTAGTACGCTATTGAAATTCATCCTTACTTTGTTTCAAAACTAATTTCTTCTTCCATTATTCACCATCATAACCACACAACAACAAACAATGACCCATTAACAACCCAAATAAACCCTTACAATTTAATCTATAGTAACACCAACACATCCAACGATTCACATACAAAAATTGAAGACAATAAAATTAATCCAAGAGCAGTAAGGGGACAACTTACCTCAAGATGAAAAACTCAACGCAATGGAAGCGTTTGGTGGAAGAAGGACAGAAGATGAGGAGAGGGAAGAAGAGAATGCACAGAGGAAGACCGAAGAAGACAAAAAAATTGCAGAACAACGACAGGGGGGAGGGATTTCAGGTTTTTAATTTTATTAAGATAAAAATGATGTTGTTTTACTTTAAATTCTAACAACATTACCAACGTCGTTCATTTACTAATGAAATGATAGTTTCGTTGGTAATTTACCAATGGAACTTTCTTTTGTAGGTAAACTCTTTCACTTTTTTTTACCACCAACCATTGCCGCCAATTTTGAGGACGACTTTTACTATTCTGTCACTAAATTCCGTTAGCAAAGTTTTGTGAATAAATTCCCTCTGCCTTTACCGAAGGATTTTTTGTATTATAAAATACCATTTTTTCCAACAAGTTAACTGACGAAATTAAATTTTCGTATCTAACTTACAACGGAATTTTTTCCTTTAATTATTTTCTATCAGTAATTTGTACTTTTTTTTAGTGTTTACAAAATTTGAAAGTAAAAAAAGAAAACCAAAAGTAAAAATGGAAACAAATAGATAATAATTTTACTTTTGTATTTCAAATTCAAAATGCTTTAAGCTGTAAAACATAATACAATTCTTTGAGAAAATGGTGTCATGAACAAGTTAATTTATAAATGTCTCTCGCTTTATATATAGATGATAAAATTTAGTTTAGATATGTGGTCGTAAAAATAAGTTTTGGCAAAAAAATTATATATTTCAATTTTTAGTATAATAGTTAGTTTTTCAAAAGCTGCTTCACCAATTTTTTCTTTAATTTTGCTTTGCCCTATTTTGATCCCCAATATCTCAACAAGTTGTCACTAAATTTTATAGATTAAATATAGCAGAATATAATTTAAAGAATAAAATATAATAATTCTAAATATTCCTTTAAACAACTAAATATAGTAAACTTATTTTATATGTTAAACCTTTATAAATATCAATTACATCATTTATCAATTCTTAAATTTAGGGAGTCTCATAATAAAAAATTATTTATAATAAACATATTCATTTGAAGTTTTTTTACATATATTATGATTTTCATAAAAATATGTTTTCATATTTGCAAACTCAATGTCTATGTATTTTTAAAAATAATTTTTCTAAAATTCATCATACTTAATACTTATTCTTTTCAGGTCTATTCTTTTAAATTAAAATCTTTTTAAAGCCTTTTGAATATAGAGTGAAAAGTATTCAATATTTAGAGGTAAGAAACAATTGAATCTCAATGGTATTTAACATAATCAAGAGTTATTTTAATTCCTTTAACTTTGATAATACTAGTGGAACATAATTCCCCTCTTTCAGTGTTGAATTATGTTTAGGATATTATTATTGAATATGTGGGTTAGAATACGATCTCGAGCATAACAAAATAATTACAAATCTTTTGTTTTAATTTCCCAAAAGTCAAGATCGCGTAAAATTCTATAAAATAATTAACACATGAATCTTAATTCCCATCTTATTTCGAAGCTTGATCCTTTTTTGTCGTTTCTCTTAAACCGCATTCAAAACTAGTTCATTTCAACCACTATAGCTGCATAAGTGTCTGACCTCTAACAGTATCCAACGAACATGATGAGAGAACTTCATAACAATTATAGAGAGGTTGAGGCAAGGAGTGCTAGTTCCCTTAAAGCTTAAACCTATTTATAACAGATTTTGGACATTATAGTAATTTAATTGAAATTAAATTCTAATTTTAATTAAAATTTAATTAGAATTATGAATATTTTTAATTAAATATCAGTTATGCCTAATAAGATCCAATATCTCATATTGATCCATATTTATTAAATATCTTATATTTAATCATAAAGTTTCTCAAATTTTATAATCAAGCCCAACTTGATTAAAATATTTCTCTCTTTAACTCATTCTTTGTATGTGACCCATTAGGTTCTCAAATATATTGGCAATAAATATAAATTATAACCCAAAATCATATTACAGATTTGATAAATTAAACTTTTTTAATTTATCTTTAATTCTCTAATTAAACATTTTATATCAATAAATTAAGATTGATGTCTAGCAACACATCATTAATCACTTAAATATTTAGGAATGTCAAAATGGTTTCACTAACCTTTTCATGCATGATTTTTTGCATAATTCAAACCTCTCATTATGCAATATCCCGAATAGACACCGTTTATGAAATTAATATCTACTCTATTTTAGTCTAATCATGTTAGTTCTCCACCAATAGTAATTAATTATATTAATGACATTTGTAGACTAATTACAAAGTGTCACTCCACCTTGGCTAAGGATTTTCCAAGTCAATTCTAATTGAGAACAATGCAACATTCTTCCTAATTACTTTAGGATGATGAATCCTATATTGATTACTCAGCTACCTCCATATAGTTCATGCTACATCCAATAACTACTAACTGAGATATCTTTGACTACAACATGTCATAAGTAGTATTAAAATATGGCAATCCCTATACAAGATAACTTTAGAGATCTTAAGTTAAATGATCACTTATATAACCATCACAACAAGAATTTTCATGGACATACAAATAATGTTCCAAATGGATTTTTCATATAGGGTCAGTTTAGTGAACTTGTTCTCTAATAAGTACCCATACATTTGTTTAAGTATCTGGATACTTTGATATATGAGATTGACTACTTCCTTCATAAGACAAAAAAGTGCTAGTTTTTTTACATTCTACTAATATCCAATCTTAATAAAACAATGCCTAGGAACAATTAAGGATAACACATAAATGTAATATAAATCTTATAATTATAATTATATCATAATTTCATTTGCAATGTATATTTATCTCATAAACTTTATCATATACATCTAAATATGTATAAGATAAAGAATGTCTCTAAATTATTTTTACAACTAACTGATTAGCTGTAGAGCGTAATAACAATCTTCCACTTACTCTGAGCCAATCATTTAAGTATTTTATACCATATCACCATATGACGATCATGCAACTGTTGGGACAGTGGTTTAATGAGAGACTTTTACACGATTCTCTATAATGATCACTTGCTTAAATCTTACAACTTTCTTCTCCTTTTTTTAAGATTTGATGCTTAAATAGGAAAATTTATGTTTGTTTTGTTTTAGGAGGTGAAAATTGGAGATTGCATCAAACTGGGGCTCTATTGATGATAATCACAAATTTGGATGAAGTGAAGAGATTGCTACAACAGATAAAGCTGATCACTTAAAGAGTTAAAGCTTAATTAGGAAACTTCTTTCTATCCCTATCTTGTAGAAATTTGAATTTAAATTTGTTTTAGATAGAAATCTTTGCGAGGTAGAATTAGATTAGGATTAGATTAGGAAAACCCTATAAAAGGGAAGTTCCTCATAATATAATGAAGAGTTCTCTTCTTAACAATGTTATAGGTATCGTTCCGTACCGGCCAGACGGTACCATACCGACCGAAAAATAGAATGGTATCGACGTTTTTGGTACCGAATATAAATACCGATCGGTACCGGCCAATACCGATCGGCATTGGCAATTTTGAAAAATATAGGGACTTTTTTACAAAATTTTCAAAATTTTTTTAAAAAACCTCC
>JAOQMS010000002.1:8572312-8594124 GCA_027563885.1 Erythroxylum longipes | reverse complement strand
TTCATGAATGCATGTACAATTATTTTCATGTGCAAAACCTTCACTATTCACGTGTATTTGTATGCCATACTATGCATAAGCACGAAAAATGCATTTCTAAGTTCTCATTAATCACTCATATTTACTATTCTAACCTCCCAAAGGTAATGGGATGTTACAAGTAGAACATTGTCTTCCAAGGAATAAAATAAAAATGAACACGAAGAAGTTAAACGCACAACTTCAATTTACTTGCTTTGTAACGAACTTAAAAACATGGCTATAGCTAATTGTTTACGTCTTATCGCTATTGTACATGGCAATTGTGTAACGGACAGAAAGGATATGGCATAACAGAATTGTATTTAAATTCTTGTTATTTCCACATTAAATTAAGTGGGTGGCCCACTAACCTAGTGTTTTAAGTTTTACCCACTTATAGCCTATAAAAGAATGTTCAAAATAATAATAATTGTTGTAAGGTTATGTACCCTTTGATGGAGCAGGTACATTAAAACCCAACAGTTATTTATTGACCCTCTTCTCCTATCTATAAAAGTAAGATACATCCTCTTCTCTTGGGGCGGTTGTTAGTTCTTTTCCATCATTCAAAGGCATATTCTGTGTATCACATTGGATAAGGAGAAGAAGAGATCAAGAATCTAAGACTTATTGATTAAAGGGAAGTAATCGAGTTAATATGGCAGTATGTTCGTCAAACGATATGTCATCGATCCGTAGTTTAAGATGGTTTGAATACAATTGATTTTGGATATTGTGTGTTAATTTCTACTTGGAAATCTAACAATTGGTATCAGAGCTTGCGTTTGTTTATATTGCCTTCATTGTTCGTATTGTTTGTGTTGTTTTCTGTCATGGATAATGCACGCTTCTAGTTATTGTCATCGAACATAAACTTTGGGTTTTGTTATTTTGTTCTATTTGCAACATTTCTGAAAATGGTTTTCAGTATTAGAGGTGAAATGGAAAGAAGAAAACAAAATTAAATATCATGTCTGAGTTTGCTGTTTCTGGCAATAATGTACTTATTCCTATAAACATGTATTTATTTTTGTTGAGAAAAAACCGAAAGTATTAGTTCTTGAAACCAAAAGATTGATTTAATTTACATGTTTAAAATCCTTTTCTTCAGTTTTATTTATGTTGTTGGATGTTGCAACTTGGATTGATGCCATCGTTCCCATGTGTTAATGGTTGTTCAAACGAAATGAAAAGTTTTGGTTCTCGAAATGTTCTCATTTGTGGGTTGTCTTGAATCAAATGTGAAAAACATGTTTATGTGAAATATATTGTTGAGATTGGATGGCTTGTGTTGTGAATGAAACCCATTAATGAATCCATTAAAACATGAAGAAGAAGAAAGAAAAAAACACAACAAAAACCAGACGACGCATCATCTGGAGGAAGAAGACGCACAGAACTGCACACGCCAGCCACTGCACACGTTGAGTATGGTCTGCAACACGTGCTAGACAGGGCCTTTGGGCCCAATATGCAATTTTGGGCTGATTTTTTGGCCCATTTTAGGATAATATTAGAAAATTTATAAATATAAGGTTCATTAGTTTAGATAGTTACCAAAGTAACCCAAATTAGCAAATCTTATATTTATTGAATTGCATAAAAGAATAAAAGGAGACTTATAAAATTTTTCATATCAAATCTTTTGATAATTAGGAGATTGAGACTAACCCAAAGGAGAGTCAATTTCTCCTAATTATTAGTTAATGATGTATTTTATGTTGTTTAGAAAGGAAACAAATGGATACCCAAAGGTAACATATAAATGACATTAAATAGTTAAGTATTTTAAGCTTCCTCCAAGTGAACACTGAATATGTTAAAATTTACCCAAAGGAGAATTTTAATGATATCAATAGTTCATTGTTATTCAATTTTATACCTGAGGCCTTATTGTGAGCATTATTCTATTTTGTACAGTTCCGACTTCATTACACTCTCTTGCATCTGGAATGACTGTTTTTTATGAGAAAAATTTTTCTGAATGGTATGAAAGGGTCCAATTCTTATTGGGTGTATTGGATCTTGACCTGACTTTAATAATTAACAAACCTCCTGAAGCTATGGATGACAATACTCCGGAGCAGGTGGAACAATCAAAAGCCTGGACAGAATCCAATAGACTCAGTCTGATGTTTATGAAAATGACCATTGCCAATAATATCAAGACCTCTCTCCCTCAAATTGAGTCAGCCTCAGAAATTATGAAATCTATTGAAGAGCGCTTCAAACATGCTGATAAGTCCCTTGCAGGCACATTGATGGCTGAATTGACCACCATGAAATATGATGGTCAGAAAGGTATTCAGCAACATATTTTGAACATGACTGAAAAGGATGCAAAGCTTAAGGCACTAGGCATGAGTATGGATGAGTCCTTCTTGGTACAGTTTGTCCTTAACTCACTTCCATCACAGTTTTCTCCATTCAAGATCCACTATAATACTAACAATGATCAGTGGAACTTAAATGAGCTTACCAGTAAATGCATTCAGGAGGAAGTGAGATTAAGATAAGAAGGATATAATCTTGCTCTTGCTGTATCTCATGGAGTCATAAAGAAGAAAGGAAAATTCAGAAAAAGAAAGAACTTTCCACCAAAGAAAAGTGGACCTAGGGAAGGTAGCCAGAGTCATGATGGAAAATCCACAGTAATTTGCTACTTTTGTGTCAAGAAAGGACATGTGAAGAAGAACTGTAACAAGCGCAAGACTTGGTTTAAATAGAGAGGTACAAATCTTTCTTTTGTATGTTATGAATCCAATCTTGCTGAAGTACCTTCAAATACTTGGTGGATTGATTCAGGAGCCACAACTCATGTGACTAATTTAATGCAGGGATTCCTTACAACCAGGAAACCGAAGGAAAGTGAAAAGTTCCTCTATATGGGAAATCGTCTCCAAATAGAAGTGGTAGCTATCGGCACCTATCACTTGTTCTTAGAGACTGGTCATCAAATGGATCTTTTTAATACCTTTTATGTACCTTCGATTTCTAGGAATTTAGTTTCTTTATCTAAATTAGATATTGCTGGATATTTTGTTTTATTCAGCTTTGGAAAATTAAGTTTGTTGTTAAATTCTGTTACAGTTGGTTCTGGCATTTTATGCCATGTATTAGATAAAATTTCCTTGGACTATGAATTTGCAGAAGCTTTGATAACCCTGCATTCAAATGTTGGTTCAAAACGTGGCTTAATTAATGAAAATTCCTCAATCCTGTGGCACAGAAGACTAGGGCATATCTCTAGGGAAACAATTGAGAGATTAGTGAAGGACAGGAATTTACAAAATCTTGACTTCACTGATTTTTAGGTATGCGTGGATTGCATAAAGGGAAAACAAACTAAACATACAAAGAAAGGTGCCACAAGAAGTAATAAGATTCTGGAGATAATTCATACGGATATTTGTGGACCACTCTCTGTTCCGTGTTTTACTGGAGAAAAATATTTTATCACCTTTATAGATGATCTGTCTCGTTATGGTTATGTTTAACAAATGCATGAAAAGTCTCAAGCTATTGACATCTTTGAGGTGTGCATTACAGAAGTCGAGAGACAATTAGATAAAAGGATTAAAATTGTGAGGTCAGATCGAGGTGGTGAATATTATGGTAAATATAATGAATCAGGATAAAATTATGGTCCTTTTTCCAAATTCCTTGAAAAGTGTGGCATTTGTGCTCAGTACACAATGCCTAGTACACCACAGCAGAATGGTGTTGCTGAAAGGCGTAATCACACATTAATGGAAATGGTTAGGAGTATGATGAGTTACTCTTCTATACCAATTTCATTGTGGGGTGAAGCCTTAAAGATCGCAATGTATATCTTGAATGGAGTTCCTAGTAAGGCAGTTCCAAAAAACTCTTTCGAGTTATGGACTAGTATGAAACCTAGTTTGAGACATATACATATATGGGGTTGTCCAGCAGAGGCAAGAATCTATAACCAACATGAGAAAAAGCTTAATTCAAGAACAGTATCTGGATATTTTATTGGCTATCGAGATAAATCAAAAGGGTACAAATTTTACTGTCCTAACCATAATGTGAGAATAGTTGAAACTGGTAATGCTAGATTCTTAAAGAATGGTGAAATCAGTGGGAGTAATGAATCAAGGTAGATATTGAGGAGATAAGAGTGGATATCCCACTGCCCTTTTTACCTCAACAAACTATTGCTCCTCAACTTGTTGAATAAGTAGAGGTACATGAACAACATAATAGAGATGATTCATTACCACCAGAAAATATTGCCATTGAAAATACTATAGATCCGCCACAACTGGTACCTTTGAGGAGATCTCAAAGAGAAAGGAGATCTTCCATTTCAGATGATTATGTGGTGTATCTACAAGAATCTGACTTTGATATTGGGATAAGGAAGGATTCGGTTTCATTTTCACAAGCCATGGAGAGTGGTGATTCTAGTAAATGGATGGAAGCTATTAATGAATAGTTGAATTCTATGGCCCATAACGGTGTTTGGGATCTTATCAAATTGCTTGATAATTGTAGACCTGTAGACTGTAAATGGGTTTTTAAGACAAAGCGTAACGCTAAAGGCAATATCAAACGATTTAAGGACAGAATTTTGGCCAAAGGATTCACTCAAAAGGAAGGTATTGATTACAGAGATACCTTCTCTCCAGTTTCCAAGAAGGATTCGCTTAGAATAATCATGGCACTTATAGCTCATTTTGATTTAGAGCTGCATCAAATGGATGTGAAAACTGCAGTTTTAAATGAGAAATTTGGATGAGGATATTTATATGGAACAACCTGAGGGGTGCACAAAGAAAGGTAATGAACACTTAGTTTGCAAATTAAAGAAATCCATTTATGGTCTAAAACAAGCTTCCAGACAATAGTATATTAAGTTCAATGATACCATTACATCTTTTGGATTTAAGGAAAATGCTGTTGATCAGTGCATATATCTAAAAGTTAGTGAGAGAAAGTTTATATTTTTGATACTGTATGTGGATGATATTTTGCTTGCTAGCAGTGATTTTGATTTGTTACGTGAAACCAAAGAATATCTCTCTAACAATTTTTCGATGGTTGATATGGGTGAGGCAAACTGTGTTATTAGCATCGAGATCTTTAGGGATCGATCTCGAGGAATTTTAAGTTTGTCTCAGAAAGGATATATTAATCGAATTTTAGAGAGATTCAATATGCAGTCATGTTCAAAGGTGACAAATTAAGTAAAATGCAGTGTCCAAGGAATAATATAGAAAGGGAGAAAATAAAGAAAATTCCTTATGCATCAATTGTAGGGAGTTTGATTTATGCTCAAACTTGTACTAGACCGGATATCAGCTTTGCTATTAGTATGTTAGGAAGATATCAAAGTGATCCAGGATTCAAACACTGGAGAGCTGCAAAGAAGGTTATGAGGTACTTACAATGCACAAAGGACTATATGTTCATCTATAAAAGATCAGAACATTTAGAAGTTGTCGGTTACTCAGATTCTGATTATGGTGGTTGCCTCGATAGCTTAAAATCAACTTCAGGATATGTCTTTATGCTGGCAAATGGGGCAATATCGTGGAAGAGTGAAAAACAATCAATTACCACTTCATCCATAATGGAAGCCAAATTTGTTGCTTGTTTTGAAGCCTCAAGTCATGCTTTATGGTTGCGGAATTTTATTTCAGGGCTTAGTGTTGTAGACTCTATTGCTAAACCACTAAGAATATATTGTGATAACATCGCAGCTGTTTTCTTTTCTAAGAATGGTAAATTTTCTAGTGGATCGAAACACATAGATTTAAAGTATTTAGTTGTTAAAGAAAGAATCCAGAAACAACAAGTGTCAATTGAAAATATTAGGACCACACTTATGGTTGCTGATCCACTAACGAAAGGACTACCTCCAAAGACATATTTGGAACATGTTGTGAGAATGGGTCTTATGAGGAATCCATAATTTGTATGATAATGAATGGTGGTTATGTAATTGACAATTTGCGCATTAATGATTGTTTCTTTATATTCTTGTTTTCAATTATGGGTGCATGTTTTATTATTTGATAAACAATAATTGTCCTAACAAGGCAAATTACAGGGGCTAGTATGGCATTCAGGATTGGGTTAGTAAGGGTTATTGATGTGTGGTGCATGGAAGGAAACATGACATTATGGTTATATAACCGCCATAACTCGCATCCATGATCTAAGTTGATTCAGTATTATGGTATATGATTTTAAGCGTATTGGATAAGGTTGTTGAAATGTGATCACGTGTGTCAAACATGTTTTCCAACACATATTTTTATATAAAAGTATATATATATATATATGTTTTCATAATCAGTTTAGTGGACCAAGTGGGAGAATGTTATTTTCACGTTAAATTAAGCAGGTGGCCCACTAACCTAGTGTTTTAAGTTTTACCCACTTATAGCCAATAAAGATTGTTCAAAATAATAATAACTGTTGTAAGGCTATGTACCCTTTGATGGAGTGGGTACATTAAAACCCAACAGTTATTTCTTGGTCCTCTTCTCCTATCTATAAAAGTAAGATACATCCTTTTCCTTTGGTTATTGGTACTTTTCCATCATTCAAAGAGATATTCTGTGTATCATGTTGGATAAGGAGAAGAAGAGATCAAGAATCTAAGACTGCATGATTAAAGGGAAGTAATCGAGTTAATATGGCAGTGTGTTCGTCAAATGGTATGTTATCGATTCATAGTTTAAGATGGTTTGAATACAATTGATTTTGGATATTGTGTGTTAATTTTCACATGAAAATCCAACAATTCTCTCTTCTTTCTTGAAAACTTTCTGTTAATTCCTGGTAAGTGGAATTGATCAAAATAGTTGACAGTTGTCTAGAAGCTTTATTTCTCTTGCAAACCTTTTAGTTATGGCAAATGTTGCATCTACCGCAACAACAACACTGGCTAAAACTAGGATGGTTGAAAACTGGTAAATATAATATCATTATTTAGAATTTCATATAAACAATAAAGTTAATAGAAATATAACTTCATCCATAATAATTTGTATATCCTTAAATGTAGCAGACCAAAGTTCTTTTAATTGTAAAAGTTTTTTCCTTCACGATATTTAATGATCAAAAAATATACGATAGTTGTTTTTATCTTATCTTTTTGTAACCATCATCAAAATTTAAACAATAAAGAGAGGAGGAACTTTATTAACAAGTAATCTAATTCTAATAACTTTAATTTCAATAACCATCATACTAAACTAATTTTTCATTAGAACCAAATTCATAAATTACATGGTTTACAGTAGATTAATAACAATAATCTAACAATCCCTAACTTAACTCGTGTGCGATTCAATAAGAAAACATAAGTGTGTACTATACATTGAATCTATCAAGTTTATCTTCTTTAATTGAATTAAAGTGATCAGATCATGGCGATTACAAGTTATTTAATCAGATGATTCCTTTCATGTATCACCTTACCAACTCAACTCAAAATAACTTTAATATAATCCTCAGCTTAATTGTCTTTGAAAAGACACAACCTATCATCACACCAAAATAAAACATGTATACAACATAATGTGCACTACAAGCAAAAAAGCATAAACATAACTTTAATTGAGTTCATAAGTGTTATAATAAAATGAGCTAGTTAACTATATGTATAGATACATATCACACTATCATGCTAATAAGGAATTGTTCATAGTGCCCATGCATTCAATATGACCAAAAAGATTTTGGGCAATAATCCTTTAGTTAACGAATTCACTATCATCAAGTCAGTACCAATATACACAATCAACACTTTCTGTTCCTACACTTCTTCCTTGATAGATAACTACTTAAAATCCATATGTTTTGCATCCTTTGAGTACTTGTCATCCTTATAGAAGAAGACAATTGCAGCATTATCACAATAATTTTTTAATGGCCTAGCTATACTATCAATAATATCAAGCCCTGGATAAAATTTTAAACCATGATGCATGAATAATAGCCTCAAAACATACGAAAAATTTAGCCTCTATGGTGGAATTAGCAATGATGGATTGGTTCCCACTCTTCCATGAAATTGCTTCTCCAGCTAATAGGAACATGTAATCATATGTGAGTTTTCTCGTGTCCACAGAACCAGCAATAGTCTAAATCTAAGTAACTAACCACTTCGAGGTGATCTGTCCTTCTATATTTGAGCATGTAATCCCTAGTGCCTTGTAAGTACCTAAAGACTTTCTTTATTGCTTTCTAGTGGTCTATTTAGGAGTTACTTTGACATCAGCCTAACATTTTAATAGTAAAAATGATATATGATAGAGTGCATGTCTTCATATACATCAAGCTCCCAACTATTGAGATATAGGGAATAGATTTCATTGCCTTCCATTCCAAATTATTTTTTAGACATTGCATTTCACTAACACTACAAGAAAAATAGGTTTTAGCGGAAAACAAATTTGATGATGAAAATTATCGACGGAAAGAGTCGTCGAAGAAACTACTGTAAGTATTGGTGACGGATATTAAGAATCTGTCGCAAATTTAACGGTGGAATAATGCATAGCCATTGGTATATTTCATGACAGAGTTTTGTATTTCTGTCTGTAAATTTACCGACAATAATACAATATTCCATTGCTAAATTAGTGATGGTAAATTGTAAATCTGTCACTAAATATACCAACGGAGTTACAATATTATTTCGTTAAATTCACTGACGGATATATAATATCTGTCACAAAACTTTACCTACGGACAACATTACCCGTCTCCAAATTTTTCCTAATGGAATATGTTATTCTCTTGGTAAGTTGCCTATGAAATTATAATATTCTGTCGCTAATTTACCGACATAGTATTTTAATTTTGTTGAGAAATTTAACTATTATAAATTTCAACCACCATTTCTCACTTCCTACTCAAGTTTTCTGTTGATAATCTTTTGATTTTTTGTATATTTAATTTATGTTAATAATATAAAATTGATTGATAATATAAAGTTAAAATTATCCTGATTGGTAATATAATTAAAAAAAATTATAATGTACACCAATAAGCATCTTGAAAATAACTGTAAATTAAGAATTCATACAAAAACTTAAGAGTAGCAAAACATCAAATACATTCACTTATCCATCTAAAACATGCAGTTGTTGAAGGCGGATGCTCTGACTGCTATAATGAGGTCCTATCCCTCCCCTTCAACTTATCCACCTCATGACAGAGCTAGTTATATACTCCATCAGCCTCTCTACTATGTTCTTAAGTTGAACGACTCTCTCATTTGATGTGAACCGCCTCTAGATCCAGCTATAGTGGATGTGGAGGATTGTGAATAGCATGTATTTGCAAATGAAACTAAGCCGAAAATCCTTCTACATTGGTCCCTACCACCTATTGCATCAAGATATGTCTAACTTTCATCAACAGTTTCAAAGCTTTGAGAATATCGTTCAATGCTTTCTTATATTTGGTCATGTCATTATAATTGTTTATGTTAATAAGTGATAATTTTTAAGAATTAATATTAAAGTATAGATTTTATATAAATGAAGTTGTTTGCATCGGGTGTTGACGAAGGTCACACCATCACCCTTCTTAGTATGGGTATGCAAAAAGAGCTAACAAAGTATAGGCTTCCTGCCTATAGACTTTTCTTGCATCAGAATAAATTATTATGAGTGAACTATAATTTACAAAAAATTTGGTAGATTGCCCTCTATTTTATGATATTTATCCCCTGTTAAACCAAAAAATTTACTCAACAATACAGTCATTAATGACACCAGACATTTATAATATTATTATTCTCTATAATACATATATATTTTTATTCTAAATTTCATCAACGAAATTACATTGAAATCAAATTTCATACATCAAAGTACATAAATCATAATATAAGTGTAAAGTTTTGATACAAGTTCCTCTGCATACTCCTGGTGGGTTATAGATCCTCCAGTGTGTACGGGTAAACTCTCTCCCTCCGATCCTCCATGTTTATTTGCATAATTGCTCTCTGAAATGGACATTGCCTCGGGTGATACCTAATACTACTACTAATGACTCCATATTTTTCCAGATATATAAGGAGATCGTACACAATTCTTGTGATAAAACCAAGAAAGTCTCTATAATGTGTACAAGCTCGCTTCTCCCATACATTATAAATTACAACATCAAATTTAGAATCCAAAAAAATTATTTCTGAAAAAAGAAAAACATACTATAAATGCTTATAAACTACAATATTTATCTAATTAATGTATAAAATTAGATAAAATAAAAATATTAAAGAATATATTTTTTGTACCTCAAACTCCTGATAATAAAAATCTTTTGCTTTAGAGATATTTTTCTATATATAACCCTCAAGATCTATCCTCTCCTTGAACTTGGATGAGATATTTCTGGAGCATGTTCCAGACATAACAAACCTAATATATAAGCATTTTTTGATCATTTTCAAATTAAAACATACAACTTAAGTATAAACGTATGGTGTTATTATGCATGTATTACAAAATTTTTAGAACTTCACTCACAAATTATTGACAATTGTGATGTAAGTTCTTTTATCAACTCCTTTAGCTCCAGGATGAAGGTCGCCTCCTTCATCTGCAACATTTTTCTCTCATATCTCTATCAGTATAGGGGTAGTAGATGGTATAGGGGTGGTGGATGGTGTAATAGGGGTGCGGGATGGTGTAACAATAGGGAGGGAATGTGACTCTACAAGGGTTGTAGGTAGGGAAGGTGATGCCTGATCTAGATGTGCACTAACTGGACATGCAGAACCTGATTCTGTAGCATCTGCAGAATGTGATGCTTCACCTGGACATGCTTTGTCTCCTCTAAATCATGGTAACCTAAACTTTGGCCACATCATATCATGTTTTCTCTTCTGTGTCATATTTTTAAACTGAAATTCACATTTTATTGATTATTCCACTAATAGAACATATAAATTAAATATATAACAATATATTGTTAATGCAATAATAAATTTATTTATATAATATTATATTACTTTCACAAATTAATCGCTATCATCGCTTATTTGTAAATCAAAATCATCGTCATCTTCTTTTTCAGAAGAATTAGAATCAAACTCAGACTCTTCAAATCTGTTGCCCTCTTCATCTTTTCCAAATGAAATTTTAATATATTCATTATTTGGATCGTTCAAAGGTTCATTGTCATCATATGTTATACATGCATTTATTTCATGAATATCTTCCTAGAATGCTTTACTTTCAATTCTCTTATTTTCTCTTTTTCCATATAATTCAAAAACACCTCTAGGTTTTACTTTGCAAACGGCCAACCAATCTAACTTATCTCATCGTAAGCTGGGAAAAGGGACATAATACACCTAGATCGCTTACATCGGCAACACAAAAGGTTCAAATTTTCTAAATCTTCCAAATTGTCTAAATCTTCTTTGCTGGTTGATTTCAACTAAATTGTATCAGTTGTGTGCTTTTGTTCCAACATTAGGAGTTGGATTAAACCATTCACACTTAAATATTACACTTCGTTTTATTGGCAATGTAGGGTACTTAATTTCAAGTATCGCAATAATTTTACCATAGTAATTCATCAACTCTCCCTGTATGCAAACCCACTATTTACTGTTGCCATGTTAAGACCATAATATTCTGTATAAAATTTGTATCCATTAACAAAATACACCAAATACGATTTAATAGTTTGCTAAGGTCCTTCCGCAAGATCACATATGAACTTATTCTCTATTTCTTTTTTTTTAGGCCTACATACACAAAAAATTGTCATATTAAATAGTATAATGTTATTTAAACACTTTGATCTAATAATTCAACCATTTTAATTATTGCAAGTGCAAACTTACATATTTCTCGAACCATTGAGGAAAGTGTCTCTCAACTTCTTTATTGATATCATCCTGTGTTGATCCGGGCATTATCTCGCTTAACCATTCCTCATATAATCTAAAATCATTATTATGTATTTTAGTTGTGAACAACACTAACTTCGAAAACTTGAATAATCAATTTCAAAATCAATTTAAAATTACTGTACTAAAGGTTGAACCTCTTAACAATTCGATAAAATGTAACTATGGGTAACCTCTATTTCTTCTTCTATTAACATTCTTCTTATTGAACATCCATGTGATTGTCTTAGATATATGAAAATGGACAAGTTACCATCAACATCACCCGTTTAACCCTAATCATTATTACAAGGAACTTTTCTTTCTCTTGTGTACACATATGGCTCAAAGTAATGTTAACAAAATGTACTTGCTTCCTCCACTAAATAAGCATTACATATCAAACCTTCAACTCTAGCCTTGTTTTGAAAATTTTCTTTTAGTGATGTAAAAGCCTACATTACAAATAGGTTTATTACAATTTTGTGATTAAAACATGTTATAAGTTTTATTTAAATATTAAATGTAATTACCTCTCAAACGGACACATCCATCAATATTGAACTAGACCAGTAACTTTAGCCTCGTGTGCTAAATGTACGGGTAGATGCTCCATATAATCAAAGAAAATTGAGGGGAAAATCCCTTCCAATTTAAACAAGATAATTGGAATTTTCCTTACCAATTTTTCCATTTCAGCCAACTTTATTTCAGATGATGTTAAGCTTTTGAAAAACAAACTTAATTTTGTTATAGCTTCCTAAAACTTATTTGGTTGCAACTCCCAAAAGACAATTGGAATTAGCCTTCGCCTAAACACATGACAATCATTATTTTTAATCCTAAATAATTTTTCCTTCCTCATGTACACACACTTTGTCAAGTTCGAAACATAACCATCAAGAAACTTTAAACTTTCCAACCATTCACAAAAAAATTTCTTTTGTTTTTTGTCTAAATTGTAACTTGCTTTTGGAAATTTACTGATGCGAAGATCTTTATCTAACTCATTCCTTCTACAAAATAGTTTTAAATCAGCTCGTGATTTTGCATTGTTCTTTATTCTCCCTTCAATTTTCATTATGGTACAAATTGTCAAAATATTTTTTTCAATATGCATCACATCTAGATTATGACGTATCAAATTAGTTATCCAATATGGCAAATCCCAAAAGATACTTCATTTTCCCTAACCAAAATTTTTACTAAGGCTTCTATTAACTTCTTCAGCTTCAAGTTCTGTAACTTTCAGCAACCCTAATTCATCAATCTTCTACAATATCTCGTCACCAGCTTTGTGAGGGGGAGGAGGTGTTTGTACCATCTTATTCTTAATGAACTTTTGATTATTAGTCTAAATGGATGATCTGGAGGAAGAAATTTCCTGTGTTTGTCAAATCAAGATGTTTGGGCCGCGTTAGGAAGATAAAATCCATCAGAACCATTGCCACAATAAGGGCAAGCCAACTTCCCTGCTATGCTCTATCAAGACAAGACAGCATATGTAGGGAAATCACTAATAGTCTACATCAAAGCTGCTCTCAACAAAAATTTTTGCTTAAGATACACATCATATGTCTCCACACCAAATTCTCAAAGATGATGCAATTCAAATACCAATGAATGTAAGAATACATCACTTTTATGCTTTGGATTCATAGGCCCTGGCACAATCACTGTTAAGAACATATATGTCTCGTTCATACACATCCATGGAGGCAAATTATAAGGAGTAATTATGATTGGCCATGATGATGATTATTGGCCGGATTGACCAAAAGGTTGGAATCCATCTGTCGACAATCCCAACCTAACATTTCGACTTTCAGCTGCAGACTCAAAATGGGTGTTATTGAAATGTTTCCATGCAAATGCATTTGATGCATGGCTCAGTATTTCAGCTTCATGTTCGTGTTCATTATGCCATCTCATGTGAGAAGCAGTAACATTAAAGGCATATAGTCTTTGAAGTCTCGGAGTTAGCGCGAAATAATACATTCACTTCTAAGGTACTAATTTCTATTTCATAGAACACTTTCTAGGTTTGAACCTAAATTAACCACAAAATTTGCACTCTTGTAATTCCACATCATCTCCCCAAAACTAGATACATCCTAAGTTACAACAATCAATTTTTTCAACTGGAAAATCGAGACCCCTAATAAGTTTTCATATTGTAGAAATTATCAACCATTGTATGATCAAGAGGCAATGATTCATTATATCAAGCAAGAATTTTATCCAAACTTCGATCAGAAATATGCCCTTCAGACTTTATGTTTAATATTCGAGCAGTTGAAGATAATTGAGTCATGGTCTCACAATTTGGCCATAATTTTTGGTCAGCTGATTTTAGTAAGTCAAAAAACTTTTTTACAAGTGGGTTTGGTTCTTCTTCAACATTTTTTATATTTTCCTAAAAGGTATAACCGGCTGCATCATAAACCATTTGGGTGTAAGGATTTTCAATTGCACCTACATTATTTGCTATAAATTCAGTCCCCCTTCAAACCCATCCATATTTATTGATGAGTTTACTTCATTACCCCTTAAGGTGCTATAAATTAATGGCTCCCCATGTTGTGTCCACTCAAAATAATTTAAAACAAACCCTTTTCTTAATAAATGGAGATTCACTTCATCAATAGGAAGAAAACAAATATGTTTTCACATTTTACATGGATATTTGATTTTTGGATCATCCATATATGCAGGTTGAGAACATGCATAGTGAATAAAAACTTCAACTCCCTCAACAAAATCAGGATTAATGAAACCATCGGGTGTTAATTGTCTATAAATCCAAGATTTATCGACATTACTCATTTTTGCAAAATTGTTATTTGAAAAAATAACTGTAGTAAGATATAATAATCATTACGGTAGTATCCATATTAGTCTTACAGAACATTTAAACTTTACTTTACACATCATTAGATCCTTCATTTCCTCTAAGTTTTGACATGTCTCTAACCATTTCCCTCCAAATTAATTACAACCTATCCTACCATACGATTTCACAATTAGGTAACTCAATCACAACCAATTCCACATTAGTGATTAAACAATCACCACATTCTAAGTCATAAGAACCTTACAACTTCATAGAAGAATTTTTTTTAGGAAAGATAAGGCTTTGATCTTTATTATCCTTATATATCTTAATATTGTATAAGCAACCTACAAATGAACTGTACTTGGGTTATCAATATATTGACTTAATTGATGGACAACATATGTGAGTATCAGTCAAATAAAGCAATTTGCCAACTAATATCCTTTAAGAAGTGAAATTAAGAAGTAAAAAAAGTATCTATATATTATTTTTCTAAAGTTATATTAAAATAAAAGGAGTGGAAATTGGTTTATAATAAATAAAATCAGTTTCCTCAAAAAGATCAAAAGCACAGTTTTTGCTTACATATATTAATTACAACACTAGATTGAACAATCACATTGAATGTTGGGCCCGGGTCTTGGTACTTATTTCATGGCCACATTACAAAAGGTTTGGGTAACTTTAATATTAAAAAGAAGTCATGGTTTTGAGATTAAATGAGAAAAGAAAGAAAATAAATAAAGTAAATAAACTTTAATAAATAAAGAGGTTACGTTGTGAGCAAAATTTATAGCTGATGAATCAAAAGTCACGGTTGTGACTAAGAGGAGTCACAGCTGTGAGTAATAAAAAGAATTAAAGTCACAGTTGTGACTAAGAGAAGTCACAACCATAAGTCAGAAAAGTCACAGTCGTGACTTCTTAAGTCACAGCCATGCTTCGGTCATGCACGATCATGCACTTCTGTTATTTAAAAGGGCCAGTGCACGATCGTGCACTTTAAAGAGCCAGTGCATGATCATGCAAGTGCAAAAATTGTGCACTCCTGAAATTTAAGGGCTCTGTTACCATCGTGCACCCCTGATGAGCACTCAAACTTGTAAATGTCATATCTCTCAATTTTAATGTCTAAAAATTACAAACTTTATATCGTTGGAAAGCTAAGAGAATAACCTACAACTTTTATGAGATAACTTTGTTTAATTCTACCTCGATTAATGTAGATTATTTGTAGAAGTTAGAACACAATTTCTATCCCCCCTTTCTATACTGCCTATATGAGCTTCTATACATTTTCCAAAAGACCTGAATCCAACAATCACTAAACATACATACATAACTCATAACATAACAGACTCCCAACATAACAATTCATTTTAAACTATCCACGGTCATCTAAAAACTCACAATTTTATTCTCAACCACAATTAACAACTCAACACAAAAGATAATTTTGAACATGTACAAAAGAGAAATTCTTCAACTCTTACTTTCATTTCTCAAACACAACCGAGTTTGTACATAACTTTAATTACATATCAAAGGTCGCAACTGTAGTATAATACAAAACATATATGAATGCTCGTGCTTGATATGCTTATAAAGCTACCAAATGTATTCTAACTAACTTAGTTACAAAAGATAGATATCTTGGAGTTTGCCAAAGCTTTGCAAGGTTCAATGATCTGTTTTTTCTGCATCTAAGAAGTGGGAAAAATAATGGGGTGAGCTGTGAAGCTCAGTGGCTAATATGCTTGTATCCATTGGTGACGAGCCGCACACAATCAAGCATAGATATATATATCACATTTCAGTCTAGCAATTTAAATTATCTACAGTTCTAGCTCAACGAACTCATAGACAAGCATGTTATCACATAAATCATGTCATGTATATTCAGCCATCAAAACATAACACTCAAATTTATGTCATGCTCAATCAAATCGCAATGAAATGCACAAACATGATGGCTTGAGAGAATCCCATGGAACAAAATGGAGAAACTGAAGTTTATACCATAAACGAAATGAGTCTGATTCTTAAGAGCTCATATGCCACAAGCGGGCAACCGGGAGAAGGCTTTAATTCAACATGCACGTGATGAACGAAATGGTATCTCTCTTGCCCACACAAGCAAATTTTGATGCTCAACTCATTTCATCACATATTCATACTTTCATGCTTCTTGTGCTTTTTCTTCTTTTCATTTATACAAAATGTAGTAAAATATTTCAAGACATAACAAGATAACAAATCATAGTGCATTTTCCAATAATCATAATAATTCAAAGTCAAATAATTTAAGCATGTAAGCAAATAAGAATTCATCCCATCATCACAATAACTATAAACATATTACCCACCTAATTTATAATAGGTCCAAACTTAAGTTCGCCTTTCCTCTTGCCCTTTCCTTAGATTTTCTTGGCTTCTTTTAAACAAACAAACCTTCATTGAAACTAATATACAAATAGAAAATCCATAAAGCTTTAATATCCAAAAACGAGCTTAGACTTAATCTATTCATGGCTAATCTAAGCTAAAATAACTAAGATCTAGTTGAAAATCCATGAAAATCAAGAATATATTTCTTGGTTCTCTCCTTTCTTCCTTCATTTTCAGCACATAAAACTCATTCTCACTAGTTTCTTCTTCTACTGAAGTAAAAAGAAAAGATGCAAGTTACCTAAACTCAGTTGAATCGTTTCCTTCTTATTCTTTCTCCTTTTTCTTTCTTTCCTTATTTTTCTTTTTCTAGTTCGTTTTTCTCTCTCTTTTCTTCTTCTAGTTCCTTCTAGGATTCTCTTTATTTTTCTTTCTTACTTCTACATGACTCTCTTCATCTTTCTCATTTCTTTCTTATTAATTTAAGACAACTTTTGTCATTCCAAACTTACCCTTCCATATTTGATTTAATGCCTACTTACTCCTTAACTTAATTCTAACATTTCTATTTAATTCATGTCAACACTTATAAATAATATATATTCATAACTAAACTCCAATAGATTCTAATTTAATAAATTCTAATTTCTAAGAAAAAGTTTGGGGTCCAACATTGAAGTTCAAGTCTTTATGTTTGAATTAATGACCTAAAAGTTTATTTCCAAAGTTTAAATTAAACAAGCACTATGGTACGTGGTTTTGTTAGACCAGATGAATCAAGAAAGCAAGCTCTCAACGTGACTCCTAGGCTCATGGAACTTTTTACCGATAAGCCTCATGGGAATTACATCATAGGTTTCTAGCCTATATACCATCCTAAGGGTTTATTATGCAAAGATTTGTCATGTCAATTACGTGAATTTCTTATGTTAATACTAAGTTTGAATTAATCACATTGAAGTTCATTTCCAAAGTTTGAATTTAAACAAGCATTATAGTATGTCGTTGTTAGACCAGATGAATAGAGAAAGCAAGTTCTTGCTATAACTCCTAGGCTCATGAAAATTTTCACCGATAAGCCTCATGGGAGTTGTATCACAAGTTTCTAGCCTGTATATCATCCTAAGGGTTTATTATGCAAAGAATTGTCATGTCAATTACGTGAATTTCTTATATTAATGGTAAGTTTGAAGTAATCACATTGAAGTTCGTTTCCAAAGTTTGAATTTAAATAAGCATTATAGTACGTGGCATTGTTAGACCAGATGAATAGAGAAAGAAAGTTCTCGCTGTGACTCCTAGGCTCATGAAATTTTCCACCGATAAGCCTCATGGGAGTTGCATTACGGGTTTCTAACCTATATATCATCCTAGGAGTTTATTTTGCAAAGAATTGTCATGTCAATTACGTGAATTTCTTATATTAATGCTAAGTTTGAATTAATCACATTGAAATTCATTTCCAAAGTTTGAATTTAAACAAGCACTATGGTACATGGCATTGCTAAACCAGATGAATTGAGAAAGCAAGTTCTCATTGCGACTCCTATGATCGTGGAATTTTTCATCGATAAATCTCATGGGAGTTGCATCACAGGTTTTCATCCTGCATAACATCCTAGGGGTTTATTATGCAAAGAACTGTCATGTCAATTACATGAATTTCTTATATTAGTACTAAGTTAGACTTAATCACATTAAAGTTTAAGTCTTTATGCTTTAATTTAAACAATGCCTAAACATAAATACTTAGACTATTATCCCCAGCCTAAAAACTCATCAATCATTGTTAGAGCTAAAATTGTAAAGAACAACACAAAATCGATCACATTATAGACATTACTTAGTTGAACGACTTACCTTGATAGATGGACAATTGCAACCTACAAAGAAGATGGATGAGGCCAGAAAATTATCGACGCTCTTTAATAGAGAACAGGCTTGCAAGAAACACAATAAGCAATTAGCTAGTTTTTGATAAGTTTTGAATTAAGCATAGATACAGATTGAACTTTAAAAGAAAATATCCTAACAATTTTGCTTATGTGGAACAAATTCTATCCTAAAGTAGAAATATGGTCGATGCATTAACATATAATGTCCTTTTCATCGTACATAAGTAAGCTACAATAAAACTTAAGAAAATAATCTTAAAATACATTCTTAGAATCACATAATCAATATTTAAGAGTTGGAAAATTATTTTCTTTGTCACTAAGTAGTAATCATCTAAAATATATAATGTTGGAATTTTTAATGGTGAAACCAAATCAAATCTAAAATTCTTAGGGTAGAAAACGTATACTCATATTTCATTAATGACTCAATTTATTTCTAGTATCACCTATCTTCCATGCAAGCATGTTTCAAGTGGTTTTACAACTCTAAACTATCCACAAAAAAAACAAAATACAATACTTTCACAAATCTAAATTTTGTAAAATAAAATAATTTTCAGCTATTTTCAATTAAAATTCGAAGTTCTCTTCTATATTGTGTTTGCTATCAAACTAAGATCTAAATGGTCATTTAAACATAGATTAAAGTAAATAAAAATGTAGAATAGTCTTGATTTCAAGAAGATAAAAAGTTAAGAGTCACAAAGTTAATGACAAGGCATACATAATTCATCTCAATTTTCTCACTAACTATTTTTATCATTCAAGTAAACATGAAATAATAATCAAATTAAATTGATGTAACTACATTTTGAATTATCATTTTGTCAATCAATACATATGGATTTTAAAGTATCACCATCAAATGGAGTAATCGAAACTCACTCTAAACAGGGATGGCAATGAAATTCAGCTGGGCTGCCCGTGGCTCGATGGCCCCATGGTCCCACCCAACCATGAGTTGACCGGCTCGTGGCCCTCTTATGGCACAATAAGCCACTAGGCAGGTCGAGCCGGCATGGCCTGTCTACACTAATTTTAAGTAAAACTTTAACAAAACGACATCATTTTTTATATTCCGGTCGGCCCACAAGCTGAGGCTAGACCAAGATTGCCATCCCTAACTTTAAAATAGGCATATATAAGCTCAACAATTTTTCATATTCAACCTGAATTTACAATAGATATAAAATCAATTTAAAGGGACATATTTCAGAACCTAATTTGCTTCCTAAACTCAAACCAACTTGACTAATGTTTCACAGTCAAGAGTAAAGTATATAACACTTCTTTTTAAGGACAAAATCTGAACAATTCTTTATAAACTTCAATAGCCCCTAATTCATCTTATAATACTTTTAAAGTAATCTTTAATTGACAATTATACATCTAGTTCAATCAAGATAAATATCTTTACATAATTCAACTAATAAAACAACCTTTCTATAAACAAAGGAATCACTAAAAGAAACATTCTAGATTATAAATGATGTTAGAGACCTCTTATAGAACTTTCATCGAACATTTGGTACGCTATTGAAATTCATCCCTATTTTGTTTCAAAACTTCTGTCTTCTTCCATTATTCTCCAACATAACCACACAACAACAAACAATGACCCATTAATAACCCAAATAAACCCTCACAACTTAATTCACAGTAACACGAACACACCCAACATACAACGATTCACATACAAAAATTGAACACAAAAAATTAACCCAAGAGCAGTAAGTGGACAAGTAACCTCAAGACGAAAAACCTAACACAATGGAAGCAGATTGTGGAAAAAGGACACAAGATGAGCAGATGGAAGAAGAGAATATGCAGAGGAGCTACAAAGAAGATGAAAAATTTGAAGAAGAACGACAAGGGGGAGGGGCTTCAAGTTTTTAATTTTATTAAGAAAAAAAGATGTCGTTTTACTTTAAATTTAAACAACAATACTGACGTCGTTTGCATTTATAGATGGAATGATAGTTCCATCAGTAATTTATAGATGAAAATTTCTTCCGTTGGTAAACTTTGTCGCTTATTTTTATCATCAACCATTGCCTCCTATTTTTACAACGATTTTTACTATTCTATCGCTAAATTTCGTCGACAAAGTTTTGTGGATAAATTCCCTCCACCTTTACCGAAGAAATTTTTTTCCATCGCAAAATACATTTTTCCTGACAATTTTACCAACGTAATTACATTTCCATCGTTAATTTACTAAGGAATGTTTTTTGTCAGTTATTTTCTGTCGATAATTTGTAATTTTCTTATAGTGTAAACTTGTCTCATTTTTTAATTGGAACTATTCTTGCAGAGCATTTTTCCATTATGAATCTCTCTAACACTTTAATGATATAATCATTTTGAGATAACCCTAACAGTCCTTGTAATCAATTATGGAATATTTCTATTCCAATCATATAGGATGTCACACCATTATCTTTCATATCAAATTTCTTAGAGAGAAACTTCTTTAACTCATGTAACAAATCAATATTGTTAATAACAAGTTAGATATCATCAGTATATAAGACCAAAATAATGAACTTGCTCCCACAAACCTTCATTTAGATGCTACAATCATTAGCATTCTATACAAAATGTCAGACCCCGTTTCCGGAATCTGACTCTTGCTTGCACGCTTTCTCTGATACCATAACTGTCAGACCCCGGTATCGGAATCTGACCTCATCATACTTCATGCTCTGATACCACATGCATACTTGCCCACTTGCTTACTTCGATATCATGCTTGTTACTTTCATGCATGCAG
>JAOQMS010000002.1:8562086-8572212 GCA_027563885.1 Erythroxylum longipes | reverse complement strand
TCAATCCCTAAAAGGAAACAAAATAAACTTAGAAAGGTGTTGACTAGATGACCTTCTTTCAAGGAAAACAAAAAGGATAATAATTAAAACATGATCTAAACATATTGGACCTTATAGATCACGTCCTTCTCCTTATTTTTAAGTAGCACATAGTTGTCATATGGTATTTTAAGTGAGATCTCCCAATTGGACTCCATGTGGGCCTTTAGATACTTCATGTTGGGCTTCAAGGAGTAAGACAATGCCTCTTGGACCTTTATGAGATGAAATCTGGCTCAACAACATGGGCTCTATCTCTTGAAGGTCTTGGATCGAACAATTTAATGCTTGCTTCATTGCTTTAGCCTTAGCTCTTGTCATTGGGCCTCCAACATCTTGTAATGGATATTTATTATTCTTTTTATTAGATGCTTTGATGTAATTATTATTTTTTATATAATGAAAATTGAAATTCTAATATTTTAAATACTTTATATTGTTCTTAATTTTATATTTGTATGATAATGATTGTCTTTTTTTATATAAATTATGATTATTATTTATATGTGAAATATCTGAAAATTATTGTTATTTCATATTAATTGTCATTATTATTTATTATTTTGATTTTTAGAGACAGGGTTAAAAATATATAGTACAATTGTACCATATGATAACGGACTATTTTGCAATTTTTAAAAAAATTCAGGGACTATTTCATAAATTTAAAAAATTACCTGAAATGGTATCCGGTATTGATCGGTACCCGTACAGTACCGTACCGTACCAGAACCCAATCCGGTACCAAGTCCAATAAGGTATTTGTAACATTGATTCAAATATAACACGCCTTTGGCTTTTATGGGCTTGCTTTGCATATTGTTCATTTCTCCTCTCAATGTTGGCTCTAACTTTAACATGCAACTCCTTCACAAATTTAGCCTTTTTCATACCGTCAAGGTTAGTAAACTCATTAGAAGGTAATGAAAGAATTTCCAAATGAGTCAAAGGATTAAAACCATAAACAATCTCAAAAGGAGAAAATTGAGTAAAAGAACGAATAGTATGATTATAAGCAAACTCAATGTGTGGGAGATACTTTTCCTAATTCTTCAAGTTCTTTTGGATGATTGCACACAACAATGTAGTCAAAGTTCTATTTACCACTTTAGTTTGACCATTCGTTTGAGGATGTGTAACAGTAGAAAACAAGAGTCTAATGCCAAGTTTATTCCATAGAGTTCTCCAAAAGTGACTAAGAAATTTCATATCTCTATCACTCACAATAGTCTTTGGCAACCTATGCAATCTTACAACCTCTTTAAAGAACAAGTTAGCAACATGAATAGCATCATTGGTTTTAGAACAAGCAATAGAGTGAGCCATCTTGCTAAATCGATCAACCACCACAAAGATGTTATCCTTTCCACTCGATGATCTAGGCAATCCAAGCACAAAGTCCATAGATATATCAACCCAAGGATGAGAAGGGACGGGTAAGGGAGAATATAAACCATGTGATTAAACCTTAGATTTTGCACGCCTACAAGTAATACATTTAGCATAAACAGAAACAACATCCTTTCTCATGTTAGGCCAATAAAAATGTTCATGCAAAAGACCTAAAGTTTTCTCAACACCAAAGTGACCCATCAATCTACCACCATGTGTCTCTCTAACAAGTAATTCATACATAAAGCAAGATGGAATGCAAAGTTTATCTTTTTTTAATAGAAATTCATCAAATATATCGAAATTATCAATACCATGTTTTTCACAAGATTTCCAAATTTATGCAAAGTCATAATCAGATTCATACATGCCTTTCAACATCTCAAAACCAAGTAATCTAGCATGTATAGAGGTAAGAAGAAAGAATCTCCTAGAAAGAGCATCAGCCACAACGTTTTATTTCCCTTGTTTATTTTTAATAACATAAGGAAAAGTTTCAATAAATTCTAGCCACCTAGCATGTCTCTTGTTCAATTTACCTTGGGACTTTGGAAATTTCAAACTTTTATGATCAGAATGAATAATAAATTCTTTTGGCCACAAGTAATGTTGCCAAGTCTCTAAAGACCTTTTTAAAGTATACAACTCTTTATCATAAGTGGAGTAATTTAAAGCAGCACCACTAAGTTTTCACTAAAATAAGCAATGGGTTCCGAATCCTGCATTAAAACAGCTCCTATGCCTATTCCAGAAGCATCACATTCAACCTCAAAAACTTTAGAAAAATAAGGAAGAATAAGAAGAGGAGTATTGGTCAATTTTTCTTTCAAGGTGTTAAAAGCAACCTCTTATGATTCATCCCATTTAAAAATCAAAGGGGCAGCAATAGTAGAGAAGTCCTTCACAAATCTTCGATATAAGCTTGTCAAGCCATGGAAGCTTCGAATTTCATTTGCATTATTAGGAGTTGGCCATTCTCTAATTGCCTTCACTCTCTCTTCATCAACTTGAAGTCCTTTAGCACCTACAATAAAACCAATAAACACAATAGTATCCATGCAAAAGGAACATTTTTCTAAATTGGCATAAAGCTTAGTTTCTCTTAAAAGTCCAAACACATCATGCAAGTGTTTCACATGATCATCTAAACTTTTGGAATACATTAGAATATCATCAAAATAGACAACTACATACTTTCCAATAAATGGAAGAAACACGTGATTCATCAAACTCATGAATGTACTAGGTGCATTAAACAAGCAAAAAGGCATAACTAACCATTTATACAGCCTAAACTTAGTTTTGAAGCAGTTTTCCACTCATCACCCTTTCTCATGCGAATTTGATGATACCTACTTCTAAGATCAATTTTAGAAAATATATAAGCACCATATAACTCATCAAGCATATTAAACGAGAGATAGGGTAACAATATTTCACCATGATTTTATTGATGGCTCTACAGTCAACACATATTCTCCATTTGCCATCTTTCTTAGGAACAAGTATAACCGTCACAACACATGGGCTCAAGCTTTCTCTCACAAAGCTCTTTTTCATAAGCTCTTCAACTTGTTTTTGAATCTCATTAGTTTCTTCCGGATTGGCTCTATATGCAGGCCTATTTGGAATTGAAGCTCCAGGAAGGAAGTCTATATAGTTACCAATGCCTCTTAAAGGAAGCAATCTATCGGGAACGTCCTCCAAAAATAAGTCACTAATGACCTGTAACAAAGACAAAACACTAGACTGCAAAGATGGATCAAGCTCATTAATAGTTAAAAAAACATCTTTATATAAAAGTATATAAGATTCTTCACATTTTAAAGCTCTCTTGATCTGACTTTCTCCTGGAAAATAAAGTCACTCTCTTTTCTTCATTTTTCCCACTCTTTTTATTTTCTCTCTCTTTTTCTTTCTTTTTGACCTCTCTCTCTTTCTTTTCTTTTGCTGTCAATTTGCATTTTTTCTCAATCCTCACTTGATCCTTATAAGCTTGAATTGTCCTAAGAGGTTTCAGCACAATATTTTTACCATAGAAAGGAAAAGAATAGCAATTTTTGTATCCATCATACCTAACTTTCCTATCAAATTGCCAAGGCCTATCAAGCAAAACATGTCCAGCATACATAGATGCAATATCACATAAAATTTCATCATGATACTGCCAACAGAAAATGCAATCATCACTTGTTTGGTGACCTTCACCTCACCACAATCATTTAGCCATTGCAATTTATATGGGCTAGGATGTTTCAAAATAGGCAAATTAAACTTGTCAACAAGTAAGTTCTAGCAACATTGTTACAACTTCCACTATCTATGATTATGCTACAAACTTTTCCATTAATGAGAAACCTTGTATGAAAGATGTGTTCACGTTACTTTTCTTCAAGATCTTCTTTTGGTTAGATATTAAGAGCACGCCTAGCCATAAGGGCTTTACCAACCTCATCTTCACAATCAACATCGGAAGCATCCGTCAATGGAGGCACATCATCAAAATCATCACTGTCACCACTTTCACTAGCAATATCACCATTCTCAAGCAAAATCATAGTTCTTCTGTTACGGTATTACGAAGTAATATGACCAAAACCTTGACATTTAAAGCACTTAACTTTATAAGAAGGATTAGAAGAAGAAGAGGGTTTAGAGTCATTTTTACCCTTAGGATTTGGAGTAGAGAATTTAGGCTTACTTTCCTCCTTTGGCTTGATGTCTTCCTTGGATTTGAAGAAATTTTAAGACTCCTTCAAGCTTTTCTTCCAAGAACTCAATCCAACACCATTTTAGATCTTTAATTGCTTTTCAACCATGATGGCCTTATGCAACAACTTATCCATGTCAAGGAAATTTTGCAGCTCTACAATGGAAGCAATTTTAGCACGCAAACCATCAAGAAATCTTCTCATGGTGGCTTCCATGTCTTCCTAAACATTGTCCCTAATCATGATGATCTCCATATCTTGGTACTCCTCAACACTCATAGATCCTTGCCTTAATCTTTGCAGCCACTTGAACAAGTCTCGATAATAATGACTTGGAATAAAGCCCTTTCTCATGATGGCTTTCATTTCTTGCCATGTGCGGATTGGTCTTTCATGATTCTGCCTTCTAGTTACTTGCAATTGATCCCACCAAATACGAGCATAGTCACAAAATTCAACAACAGCAAGTTTTATTTTTTTGTCTTCACTATATTTATGACACTCAAATACATGTTCTATTTTCCGCTCCCACTCTAAATACAATTCAGGATCATTTTTTCCTTGAAAAGAAGGAGTTTTCAATTTTATGTTGTCAAGTTCATTACGAGAAAGAGCTTGTCTGCCTCTCTTAGTGTTGGGGCCTTCATCCTCAAATTGTACATCTTCATCTTCTTCATGGAACGTCCTTCTAGGACCTTTGGAGTTTGACATGGATTGGATGTCATCCAACCTAGCATTCAACCTCCGGAATTGATCTTGCACAACCTTCATAAAGACATTGAGATCTTGTTTATATGATTCCTCTTCTTGAGACATGTTTATGAACTGCAAAATGTTAGTGAACAATCAAAAAACAATATGGACCTCACCACTCAATCTCACGTGTATACACTCAACAGATGCCAAACAACTCGTGTATCACACATAATGAAAACATCCTTGCCTTTTACCACTCAACTTGCTTTCTATAGTATCCTTATTCGAAACAAGACACAATCAAATAGAAGCAATCAAACCAAGTGGCAGCCAAGACTAGAATCCCAAAATAAAATTCTCAAATAATCCAAAAAGGGAAATAGGGGTGAAAAATAAAGAAGAAGTAAAGGAGACAAATACGCAAAAGGAAAGAAAAATGACAGGAAAGTGGAGAAACTTGGAAACCAAGTAAGGAAAAATAGTATAAGGAATGAATTAAGGCAGTGATTACCTCAAGGAAAGTCAAAAACTTGAAGCAAAAGAAAGATGAACGAGGCAAGAAATAAAATAGGAAACTAAAGACAAAATAGGAAAGTATTTGAAATAAGAAAGTGAAGCAAATAGGAAAGTAAGCAAGCTCCAAGCAATACAAAATAGGAAAGTACTCCACTTCCCTAGAAGTTGCAATACACACAATCTGATTGTTTTCTTCTTCCTTTTTTTTTGAAGAATTTCTCTTTTTTTGATGAATTTCTTTATTTTTGCTTTTTTGACAATTTTTTTTCTTTTTTTGACTTCTACTTTTTTCAGATAATTTGAAATTCACACAAATAAATATGGAAACAAAAAAATGCAAAGGAAGTTTCAGAAGCTAGACGCTCTCAAATTTCGACTTAGTGTAACTTACTCTAGAAAGCTTGGATTTGAATGATTCCAAAACGAGGAGAAAGAAGAGATTTTGAACTAAGGAAACATCTATTATTTATCCAAAGACTCGAACAAAAAGTGAATGAAATAGTGGATGAAAAAAAGATAGAGAAGAAAAATAAAAATAAACAACAAAAGGATAGTTATTTGAAATCTAGTAACCAAAGCTCTCTGATACCAAATGATGGGAGACCCAATAGGAACTTGTCCTATAGAACCTTCAACAAGATGAAACTATGCCCAGGAACAACTAGAATCAAACACACATGGAAGCACACGAAACAAAATTGAAAAGATAGAAATAGAACACAAAGAGCAAAGGAGAATGTTGGTCAATGGAAAGAACCCTAAGAGAACTTGTCTCTTAGAACCCTAGCAAGAATGTTGGTCAATAGAAAGAACCCTAAGAGAACTTGTCTCTTAGAACTCTAACCTTGGGATGCCACAAAGGAAGACCACTCCTTTGATAAGTTAAGTATTCTCAAAGAATACAAAGTAAGCAAGAATGCTCTCAATAATACTCAATAGTATTTCTAAATGAAAAGTCCCCAAAGTACATAGAGGGTGCCTATTTATAGCAAAACTTCCTAACTTAATGTCCTAAAGAAGAAACTAAATAAAAGGAAACAAATCAATCCCTAAAAGGAAACAAAATAAACTTAGAAAGGTGTGACTAGATGACCTTCTTTCAAGGAAAACAAAAAGGAAACTAATTAAAACATGATCTAAACATGTTGGACCTTATAGATCACGTCCTTCTCCTTATTTTTAAGTGGCACATGGTTGTCACATGGTATTTTAAGTGAATTCTCCCAGTTGGACTCCATGTGGGCCTTTAGACACTTCATGTTAGGCTTCAAGGAGTAGGATAATGCCTCTTAGACCTTTATTAGATGAAATCTGACTCAACAACATGGGCTCTATCTCTTGAAGGTCTTGGATCAAACAATTTAATGCTTGCTTCATTGCTTTAGCCCTAGCTCTTGTCATTGGGCCTCCAACATCTTGTAATGGATCTTTAGGAATATTAGACTTGAATGTTGGGCCTTTGATATGGGAATTTCGTTCAACCCCTTGCCTTGCACATTCAAACTTCAAATCTGATCCAATTTTAGCTCCTAAGCCTCCTTTTGCAAGCTCATATCCATGCAAGTCATATCCTAGGCTTCCTTGACCATGTATGCTTCTCTTCTTGTCTTTCACATGCCCATGGTTCTCCATCACTAACTATTTATATCATTCATGTAAACATGAAATAATAATCAAATTAAATCGGTGTAGCTACATTTTGAATTATCATTTCGTCAATCAATACAAATGGATTTTAAAGTCTCACCATCAAATGGAGTAATTGAAACTTAATATAAAATAGGCATATATAACCTCAACAAATTTTCATGTTCAACCTGAAACGGTAACTATAAAATCAATTTAAAGGGACATATTTTAGCACCCAACTTGCTTCCTAAACTCAAACCAACATAACTAACATTTCATAGCCAAGAGTAAAGTATATAACACTTCTTTTCAAGGAAAAAATCTGAATAATTCTTCATAAACTTCCATAGCCCCTAATTCATCTTATAATACTTTTAAAGTAATCTTTAATTGGCAATTATACATCTAGTTCAATCAAGATACATATCTTTACATAATCCATCTAATAAAACAACCTTTCTATAAACTAATGAACCACTAAAAGAAACGTTCCAGATTATAAATGATGTTAGAGACCTTTTACAGAACTGTCATCGAACACTTGGTACACTATTGAAATTCAGCCCTACTTTGTTTCAAAACTACTATCTTTTTCTATTTTTTACCAACATAACCACACAACAACAAACAATAACCTATTAACAACTCAAATAAACCCTCACGACTTAATCAACAGTAATACCAACACACCCAACATACAAAAGTTCAGGTACAAAAATTTAAGACAAAAAAATTAAACCAAGAGCAGTAAGTGGACAACCAACCTCAAGACAAAAAACATTTGGTGGAAGAAGGACACAAGATGGGAAAATGGAATAAGAAAATGTGTAGAGGAGCTACAAAGAAGACTAAAAATTTGAAGAAGAACGGCAGGAGGGAGGGGCTTCAAGTTTTTAATTTTATTAAGAATAAAATGACATTGTTTTCCTTTAAATTTAAACATCAATACCAATGTCTATTCTGCTAGTAATTTACCGACGAAAATTTCTTCCGTCGGTAAACTCCGACACTTATTTTGATTGCCAACCATTACTGTATATTTTTATGATGACTTTTTCTATTCCATTGCTAAATTCCTCCACCTTTATCAACGGATTTTTAATCATAAAATACCATTTTCCAATAAGTTTACTAACAGAATTAAATTTCCGTCGCAAATTTACCACGAAATGTTTTTCGTTGGTAATTTTTTGACGATAATTTGTAATTTTCTTGTAGTGTTTGATTTTATGTATTGAATGTGAGTATGTTAAGCAAATCAAAGATTTGTTATTATATGAATTTGAAATAAATGGAATAGGTGAAGTTGTATACATTCATAGGGTAAAGATTTTAAGGGATTGTTGTCTTTTTCACAATTGAGATATATTTATAAAATTCTTAAATGATTTAGTATGATAGACTGAAAACTAATTGATAATCCTATTATTAATGGTAAAGGTCTTAGTCAAAAGTCTTATCTAACAACACCACAAGAAATAGAGCAAATAAAGAAAGTTTCATATTTTAGTGTAGTTGAAAGTTTCATGTGTGCAATAATATGTATAATACCAAATATTTATTACACTACTAGAATGGTGAGCAGATATCATTCAAATTCAAGTCAAACATATTGAAAATTAGTAAAGAGAATATTGAAGTACTTGAACAGTGCTCTAGATTAAACATTGTATTATCAAGGTAATGACTTATATATACAATATCATATAAATGCAAATTAAGGAGGAGATTTAAATTATAGAGGATCTACATCTGAGTTTAATTTTCTTACTTAACAATGATACAATATCATGAAAAAAGTAAGAAAAATTATGTGTTGCTTTATTTATAATGGAAGTTAAAGTTATAACATTTATTAGTACAATAAACTTGATTCAACAGGGAATCAAAAAAAGTAGAATTGATCATTGTAATCAACTATGATAGTCAAAAGACACTCACTTTTATAAAAAGATTTCAAATTCATTGTAAAACTAAGCATATATATACAAAGTATAATAATGTGAAAGATAATTATACGAGATAAAGTGAACATGAAATATATATGTATATGGAATATATTGTTAAATCTAATGACAAACTTAATTTGAAGAAATAAATATATTGGGCATATGAAGTCACTATAATTATGTTGTCAATGATATATTACTGGTTAACATTTCTTGATATATGTTCATTCATTATATTGTCATGTACGAATGTAAAACATATGTTGGCATTATTTGTTATGTGATAAGCATTATGTAACACTTAATTATAAGGTATTTTTTTATGTGCGAAATATTTCAAATGTGAATCAAATAATATATTAGACATATAAGAGATTGAACCCTTCCACACGAGCAATAACCTCTAGTGTTTGTAGTAAATGGAGATAAAGCAGCTTTAAAGTTTGTTAATTGGATGATAATTGAAAGCAATATTACTTAAACCTTAAATGTCAACAAAGATTATCAAAACAAAAGAAATTTGGTTTGACTTGATTAGATGGTCATTATATTTGTCTTAAGTTACTACATATAAGTTAAGAAAAGATGAGTTTTTTAGAGTAGATTAGTAAACTCAAGTTAAAAAGTAAGTATGTTTGAACTAACTTATGTATGATATTTCATAAATAAAACAAATCCACTTTAAATGAAAAAGAATTATACCATTGCTTGACTCCTAATGTATTTGTAAAACAAACCGTAAAAACATATTAATATGAACCATAAGATCTCAAATTGTATTTGGTGAAACCTTAAAGGTTGAATGGGCCTCATAATATATCTTTATAATACTTGTCTACTTCTTAATAATTAAATTTAACGTTTGCTATTTTAGAGTATTACTAAAGTATTATGTATGATGCGACTTCCTGGGATAATTATAAATCTACTCAATAATTAATTTGAATATCATATATTTTTAACATCTATATGACAATATGTTTTTGTCATATATTGATCGTATATGTTATTGGATAAATATGAGAGTTATAGAATTTTGATCAATTAATCCCGTCATATATAAGTAAGAGAAGATTGATAAATATAATAGAATATGCATCCATCAAAATGTTAGTAATTGTTTCCACCACCAAGATATTTTTAAAAGTTATTTCTTAAAGAAAAGATTTTTGTAACACTTTTATAAATTATATA
>JAOQMS010000002.1:8527404-8559363 GCA_027563885.1 Erythroxylum longipes | reverse complement strand
ATGAAAAAGGCTAAATGACCATTTTAGCCTTTTTCATAAATGAACATTTTAAAATTTAAGTATTTTAAATTTATATTGTTTTTATTAAATAAATTTTTTCATATTATTTAATTCTAAATAATATTGGTTTTAGCAATTAGAATACATATTAGAAAATAAATATTAGTTTAAAATAAACTTTTACAAAATTTTAACTTCTTTGAGTAATGAATTTGTTATCAATATTTATCAATAAATATTATATAACTCATTAGTATATATATCTTCTTACCTGCGAATATACGCTGTACAAATACGGGTAGGCAATTTCAGAGTAATATGAATTGCATTATCAAAAAAGGGATTAATTAGGCAGGGAATATAGTGAGTTCGTAATCCATAACTAAAAGCCTTTTTCCTTATTAACGTTCAAATTGAATGGTTTTAACGAATAGAGAATATATTCTCTGCACCAAACATTTAAACAGGCATTCTACCAGACCAGCAGCATATACTAATTAACAACCGCATAATGGATTAGATTACTTTCTGAAACATTTAAAACATCAAAACTACTCTTTATCTTTTCGTGCTCCAATTATGGCAAAATGGTGGGGTCGATGATATGGGAGTGGAATATGAGAGTGGAGGTGAAGGGTCCTGCTGCATCTACATGTGATAGAACAGGCGATAGATTATGTTGGGAAGAATTATGTGGATGATTACAAGGAATTTGGATAGAATCAAACATTTCAGCAAGTCTTCTCTTGTCTTCCATAAGGATTGATACAAAGCTCTGTGTGCAATTAAAAGTCTGTCAAGTGAATGTATGTGTAATGGATTGACCTGGATTTATATCTTGTCTGCTTGGTTGGAATGGAAGTGGACTACACTCAAAAAATGGAATTCAAGTGGCCCAAGTTCAGAAATGATGGGAACAAATTGGAAGGTAAGCTTTATATCTTCTTCTTTCTGGCAATTTCTTGACATTTTAGTACCAAAAATATATATAACAGTAGCGTGTCCGAGTTCTCTTGTTCAACAGCAGCTATCATCATGCAATTATCAGCAGAAAAAAGTAAGGAGAAAGTGCAGTAATCACGCTGGACACTTCCTATACTATCTAACTTTTCAAAGTAAGCTTCCTTTGTGCTTCAATACCTTTACGTTCTTTAACCATAAAAACTGCATACGATGAGACTTGAGAGGGAAAGAAGTACAGTGACATGCAGCACGTTCGTTTGATTTTGGTTCAAGCTCCTTAATTATTGATAATGACTAGATTCATGTTCGAATTATATCTCTTGCTATAAGTTATAATTTTTTATTGATAAAATCAAATAATTTGGGTCATTTTATGTCTTCCTAAGTTTTGCAATATTTTGAGAGAATCTCTTTATTTTAGCAGAAATTTAACAGTAATTTTATGGAGACAATCATCTTTATTGATCAAGATAAATGCTAAAAGGAATAATATTAACAAACAAAAGTAAATACGACAATGACAGAAAATAAAGTACCATTACCATTGAAGATTGTCGCCCTCCTAACTTGTCTTATCATCCTCATCACAGTTTGATCCAGTCCTCAAATCCTGTTGTACTGTTGTGTTCAATCATGATTAAATAAAGGGACAACTAGACGGACAGAGAAAATGGGATGATTTTTAAAAATTGAGCATTATTATATGAATTAAAATTTAAAATACAAAATTAGAGAAATTACGTAGAAAAATTAAATTAAGGTATTCATAAATTAAATTTAAATATTATGTAGGTTCAATTAATAATTTTAATATTTTATTATTCTTTCAATTTTTGATCAGTTCTCCTCTTTCTTTCACAAATATTACAATCGTCTTATATGCAAGACCTCGAGATGTTATTTTCTACTGAGCGGAAACACATTTGCTATTTATCTTTTCCGTTGTCGATTAGTCAACATTACCAAACAAGAAAGTCACAGTTGCTGTATTCTAGCAAAAATATTTAGTTTATAATTTATAAAAATGAGAAAATCCATTAGTCTATATTTGTCATTCCTTTTTAGTGGTTACATTGAACAGACAAAAACTTGAACATGCGTCCATGAAGAGAAAAATTCCAGAGAAATCAAAATGTAGACATAAATTGTTAAGTGCAATCCGTCCATTTATTTTTTATTTTTAGTTTAAAGTAAAAACTAAACTACCAAAACTACTCAACTAAAAACGGGAAAAGAGACCCTAGCCATATCCTCAATGAGGATACTAGAACACCCTGTAAGTGGGTTCTAAAATGTAGTAACATCAATCCCAAACGATTGAGTATAATTAGCAAGCCAATCCGAACACCGATTAGCCTTCCTATAAATGTGTCAAAGCCACACTTCCTAATCCCTAGCTAGCAGCTCCTTGATACCTCAAACTATCGAATTAGAGAAATTCCTTTGATTGTCCGAGGAAGATAAAATGTTGTCGACTACCAAAGAATCAACCTCCAGCTCTATCTTCCGGTGCCCCAACTCCCAAGCAAGTAAGAGACTCCAGTAGACACCCCATAATTTAGGACAAATCGCAGAACAAGTACCTATATTTTAAGCAAAACCTACCAACCATGCCCCAGTATAGCCTTGAAGGACTCCACCTGCAGAAGCAGTATTTATGATGCATCTAAAAGCAACATCAATAATTAGACAGATCCATCCCAAAGGTGGCATTAACCAACTTACAATCCTCTCTTCTTGTTTGCGCTGGGCCACGAGAACCCGACCATGCAATTCCTTCTCCTTGAAAATCCACTCTACATAATTTAAAATAATCTGCAGAGGATTTGAAAGCCAAGAAAAGTGCACATAAAAAAGGCACTTGTTTCTCCAATACAAAAAAAAAAATCAACAAGAAGTACCAAAAATAATAGCCCAATCACACCCATTCACCGTGGTATGGTTCTGCAAATTTTTGCTTGGCCAAGCCAATTTAGAGTCCGTAAAAAACTCAACATTAGTAATACCTAAATGAAACATCTCCCAAATTTGTTTAACCCTTGGGCAATCCCTCACTACGTGCATACAACACTCCATAGCTCCACATGCAGGACATGCGTTGTCGTAAGCCAGATGCCTAGTGACTCGTTGTTGATTGGTCAAGAGGCTGCCACGCCCCAAAAGCCAAAGATAAGATCTAATTCGCTGCGGACCTGACCAGCTCCAAATCTGTTGCCAAAGAACATGGTTGTCGTCTCTGTATAAGTCTTCAATCAAGTTATAAGCTGAAGCAGCATTAAAAGAGCCAGTAGACGATACACCCCATACCATCCTATCATTTCCAAGTATGCTACTTCGAGGGTGAATGGTAGATATTTACATGCAAATTGATGTTGGGAGAAAAGCTTTAAACTCATCCCAAATTCAGCAGTCATGAATATCCATATAGGGCGCTAAATTGAGATCCACGATAGCGTCTGACAGAATCATGGTTGTATACCTGATGAGAGGACTAAGATCAGCAACCCAAGCATTCGTCCAAAAATTAACTATCAAACCATTGCCAACAATCCACCTTATACCTCGACGAACGAATTCCCATGTAGCAGCAAGCCCTCTCTGCACCATAGAGCCACCTTTTGCGTCAATAGCTGTTAGGAGAGAAATGTTGGAGAAACCATATTTAGCACACAACACTCGAACCCAAAGAGCTTTGGGTTTGGAAACAAGAGTCCATCCTAATTTACAAAGTAGAGCATCATTGGTAGCACGAATTTTTATCAGGCCCAAGCCTCCCATGTCTTTCGGTTGACAAACAACATCCTAGTTGACCAAATTAATGTTCTTGTTATTGCTACTGGAACCCTATATAAAATCCCGCATTATTTTTTCTAAATCATCAAAAAGAAGCCGAGGCAAGCGCACTGTTTGCATAGTAAAAACAGGCAAAGCAGAAATAATTGATTAAGCTAAAGTAGCTCGACCAATAAGAGATAATTGTTTAGCACTCTAACTTGTTAACCGTTGTTGAGCTTTATCGAGGATGTATTAGTAAGAACTCCTAGAAGTTCGTTCATGAATTAGAGAACCCCAAGGTATTTGCTTAGATTATTCGTAATCTGAAAACCCAGTTGTGTGCTTATAGCTCGAGCCAAAGGGCGATCAACATTCTTAAAGCAGAGACAATGTGTCTTATCGTTGCTAACTTTCTGACCAGAAGAATTACAGAAGATATCCATCACTTCTTGAATAGCTCGAACCTAATCTAAAGAGGCTTTGAAGAAAAGAATCAAATCATCTGCAAAGAAGAGGTGAGATAACTGTGGTCCCTGCCTTCTCAACCGGATAGATTTCCACCGTTTTGAAGCCACGACCTGATCAATTAAATGACCGAGTCTTTCCATGCAGAGGACAAAGAGGTAAGGAGACAATGGGTCTCTTTGCCTAATACCACGACTTGGGGAAAAGGTCTCCGATAGCTCACCATTCCAATTAACGTGCATTGTCACCGAAAAAATACACTTCATAGTAAGGTTAATAAGAGAATCAGGGACTCTAATATCAACAAGGGTATCCTGGATAAACTCCCAGCTCAATCTGTCATATGCTTTCTCCAAATCAATTTTAATAGCTAAGAAGCCCTTTTTGCCTTTCTTCTTTTTCATGGAATCGATCACTTCTTGTGCAATAATGATGTTATCAGTGATTAATCGACCTGGAACAAAACTACAATACGTAGGGGCAACTATATCGTCTAGATAAAATTTCAAACGGTTAACAATAATCTTAGTAACAGCCTTATAGAGCACCAAGCACAAACTAATTGGTTGAAATTGATGTATAAAAGTTGAAGAGGAGACCTTTGGTATTAGGACTAGAATAGTTCTGTTTAGATCAGCTTCCTATACCTCATGTCGAAAAATTCTCTTGAATAAATCCACCACAGCTTCCCCAACAATCTCCCATTGATTTTGACAAAAAAGAGCATGGAACCCATCATATCCTAGGGCTTTATTAGGATTCATATTGAATATGGCATCCTTGATCTCTTCTCCCAGAACCGGATTATCTAAGGAATCCAAAGCCAATATAGGAAAAGCTCCTTTCACTGGAAAAGGGCTAGAATGCTCAAAGTCTTCAGTATAAAGAGTTTCGAAAAAATTTCTTGCCAATTCTTTGAGCTCCTTCAGATCGATAACAAGCAGACCACTATGGTTCTTCAAGGCATCAACACCTGTTTTCTTCCTTTTTGCAATAGTGATGGAGTGATAGAATTTTGTGTTCCTATCCCCATGCACCAACTATTGGCATCTGGATTGTTGGTGTCAGTAGATCTCTTCCTCACAAAGAACATTCTCCAATTCCAATAGTAAATAATTCTCTAAATCTAAAAGATCTTCTGGACCGTCCTGCTCCATGGCCTTTTGGATACCATCTAACCTTGAAAGGTATGAGACTTTCTTTTGAAAATGTTCCCAAACACATCTCGATTCCACACACTCAAACCATTGGCCAATTCAGCAATGGAACTACAAAAATCATTTTCATTTACTCTCTAGTGATTCTTGAGAAAGGTTGTAAAATTCTCGTTCAACATCAACGTTGCTTGAAATTTAAAAGTACTAATTCGTGGCTTATATCTACTAGAATCTCCAAAATGAATTGCAATCGGGTGATGATTTGATTTGAGAAAAGGTAGGTGGAGAACTTTAGTTTCTTGGAACATTTCAAGCTAACTAGTTGAACATAGAACCCTGTCAAATCTGGCAAATTTGTTCCCTCTTTTCCATGTAAAACGTGACCTCAAGAAACTAAGATTATGTAAACAACAATGCTGGACACAATCCTGAAAATATTTACTCACGATTTGACGTCCACTAGCACCACCTCTCTAATTAGCCTACTCCAATTTCGCATTGAAATCCCCTCCTAATAACCAAGCCCCTGCAGTTATTTAAGCAATACGCTCAAGGAAACTCTATAGATGTTTTCGGAGTTCATAGTTAGGACTAGCATATACAGATGTGAACATAAAGGAAGTGTCATCCTTTAAAATTCGCATGTGAATAAACTGACGATGCGCTAGTAAAATAGTGATGTCCACTTCCATATTTCACAACAACCATATGCTTATTGAGAAACCATCCGCTTCAACTCTATACAAATTGTCAAAACCTAAACTACGAATCACCTGATCCACTCGAGCCCCACTAACTCTTGTCTTAATAAGGACTACCATAAAAGGTTTATGAAACCTGTATATAATTCGTTAAAACAAGTTTGAAGGTCTTGCTTCCAACCCCCTGGCAATTCCATAAGAGAATAGACATTAAAACTATTGTACAAATAAAGAGATGAGTCACTTTAAAACGTGAGCACCCATCTCGTTGATGATCTGAATGCCACCTGTGTTAATATCTTGGGTCTCAGGCACCACCTCCACTTGAGAGTTAACATTCTCCGATTCCACCATAGCATCTATGTTAATGTCAGGATCAAGAGGTTTAGCATGCGGCAAAAGGAAATTGCCATGTTTATTGATCAACAAGTTCGCCTCTGAAATCTTCATATCACTGTTAGGGTCCCCACCATCTGTTCCATTTGTAGGTGGCAAGGAGAAGGAAGCGTTATTGACAATCACTTGTCGATGGTTAGGGGATTTAAACGGCTGCATGAGAGCCCGTCCTATGTTGTACGGGCTTTCGAACATGAGAGGTGTCCTCTTTTTGCTTGTATGAGATGGTTTAAGCAGACCCTTTAACTCCCAACTTCGGCACAACACTCTTTCCTTTAGCCCCTACATTGAACCTTATTGTTGGCCCAACACTTTTTTGGGATTGAAACGACATGTCTCTTCTTGCATCTGCCAGTATCTACCGATATCTTGTCTACCAATTGAAAAACCCACATAATTTTTCTCCACATTAATAGGACGATTAGTCAATTCGCCTAGTACTTCATTATCAGAAAGTATAAGGTACCTTGAGCCACGTGATTCCCCTTGATATTTCACATTCTTTCCCTGATTATTCTCCTTATTTGCAGGCTGTCTGATGCGTCTCTGAACTTGGATCGAAGGGCCATAAACCTCCTTCCTACCAGTAGCTGTCGGCGCAGCCACTTCCACCGTCATTGGAGTATCCTTATTCTTATCGCTATTTCTTTGGGTTGCGTCGTTAACCACCTGCTGTTTGGAAGGACATGCTACTATTGCATGACCAACAATACCATATAAGAAGCAAATTTATGGAAGGCCTTCAAAAGCAACTTTTATCTCCTCACCATCTAATTCAATTTTAGACCTCAAGTAGACAGTGATGTCCACATCAACTGCTACACATGCAAATTTGCCTCTTGTGACTTATTTGTGGTGTCATTTATCTTAACAGTACGACCTACCAAGTTCCCAAGAGTTTTAAGGATTAACAGATAATACTGAGATATTGTTAATTCAGGAAATCTAACCCAAACCACTACCTTGAGATCTTGCTGTAAGAAAGTTGAAACTAGGGTTGCCATATCTGGACTAAAAGAGCATGCCACATTATCACCCAAGGTCCCTTGGTTAAAGCATCCAAAAAATCCTTCTGTTCAACAAATCTGACTAGAAAAAAGTCAAAATCCATATCTATAATCTTAATAGGACCCAAAGGGCTCTGTTGAGATTTTAGTCTGTTACACAACGTCTTATATCCAATACAGCGCTCCAATATTTTAATTACCATAGCTCTTTCCCATTGTTTGTCCAGTCGATCCTTTAAAGTGGTAAAGAGTTCAATAGTGGAACCAAACTCTCCTTACACCATATTAATATCTCCCTCTTCATAATCAACAAGTTTGGCCATTGCAAATCCTCCTCTTTAGTCTCCTGTGATGGCCCTGTTACAGAAACGCTACAACTAGGGCGAGGACGTGGATGTAAAGGAGGAGGTTCTTCTTTACGTTTACGTATTTGAACTTTCTTGGCCGTATGGCTGTTACAAGTTTCCATGGCCATATGATTTTGTGGTTTTTCTCTCTCACTCTTTTTAGTTCAAAATAGACCAATTTATTATTTCTAAGTAGTCAACTCTCAATAAGAAAATATACTCAGCGCACAAGGCTCTCCGCTTTGCTGGGGTTTAGAGAGGGTCATGATATACATAATCTTCCCTTTATATTTTTATAAAGAGGCTGTTCGTGACTTGTAATCACTCAGATACTAAACCCAAGTGAAAAATTGAGGTTGAGCAATTATTCGTAGTGAAGAATTTTGGCATCTTAAAATCATTTACAAATGACTAATGCATAGACTAATAGAATAACTATGATCATAGGCATGTATTATATGGAGTATGATTTTACTTGTCCATCCATAATCTCTAATCTTGAATAAAATGAAAATAGTTTTAAACGACAATAACAATAACAACATTTAATGATAGTTCTACTAAAACATGAGATTTAGAGAAGTCTAGTAGTATATAACCTTATCCCTATCTGATAAAGAGACTATTTCTGATAGACTTACATGTAGTAAAAATAATGATAATACAAAAAAAAACAATAAAAAATACGCAATGCAGTATATAATACAATGTATATAGAACATGGTAAAGAAAATTTTTTAATGTAATCTTTAAAAAATGAGAGTTTTATTAAGAAGTGATCAAGAAATTGTATATACTATTTAAATTTTATTATAAATGACTAATAAAAAATTAATAAGTATTATTTGATTTATTTTAAAATATAATTTAATATTATAAAAATATTATATTTTATTAAGTGAACAACATTTTTAATTAAAATTTGACAATTTTATATAAAATTGATATATGATATATTTTAAATTATATTATATGTCCGCTATAAAATTGATATATGATATATTTTAAATTATATTATATGTCCGCTTCTTTAAGTTTTGAAATAAGAAAATAACAAAAATGGTGTATAAACTATATATCCATTTGATAAAATGTGAAGACTTTTTTAAAATATTAAACTATAAAACCATAAATTATAACTGGTCCTAATGTCTTAAAGATTGGGCTGTAATTATTTTGTAGACTTCTTAAGCCCACTATACCAATATGGACTATCCAGCATGGGGTTTGGATTAGCGGAATATGGAATTCATTTGTATATATCATCTATCAATCAAGAAACTTATAAAATACTATATGAATTTTGACATAACATGTTATATAATGCAATACCAATGCATGTATTTATATCAATTCCTTAATTTAAAGATAATTTTAGTCTATCAAATATCAACCAAATATTTAACTAATTTTTTTATTTATTTTGCATCATAACTAAAAATGAACGAGGAAACAAAGACTAATAATTCACTTCGTTTTAAAAAACTTTATATATTAAAAAATTATAAAAAGTTCCTTATAATTTTAGTTAGTATCAATCTCTTCACTTATTAGAAATATGTTGATATTTGATAGATTTAGAATTAATTAACAGGTTTGGCCGGTTCAATCATAAATTTTTTTAATTCTTCAAAATTTAATTCAATTTTTAACTTTTCAGTTTAATTTACTTTAATAACTAGTATTGTTAAAAATTAATTAATTAATTAATTAATTTGTCAAATTTTATAAAATAATAAGTTCTTATAAAAGTTATTAAATTTTATTTCAAGAATAATCTTCTTTAATTATATTTTAATTTCTTTAATTTTATTCAGTACTATCGATTAAACACTCTACATCATTAACTTTTTGTCTTATCGATTCAACTTCAAATTATAATTTTAAAACATTGGAATTACCATTTACTAGTTCCAAACTTCCAATTCTAATAGTATTGAAATAGGATCATGGCATTGAAATTCTAATTAACTTAGTAATTGCATTGGCTATTTTGTCTTGGATCTTTAACTTTGAAATTGTACATTTAAAAATCTTCCACAGCGAAATGCTTCACTTTCCCTCCTAAAAAGGAATGATGCCGAAAAAGCGAAGAGTCCCCGAGGTCCTATGGAGACTGTTCAGGAATCGGGCAATGACCCTAGCCACCGGCGTCGTATGTCTAATTTCTCAATGCAGCGGCGGCCAAGATGTCATGTCCTATCTGCTCCGACCCGACGATCCCGCTGACTACCGAAAACTCCTCAACCACTCCTTCGTCGTTATCAACATCGACGCCCCTCCCATTGGCCGCCACGATCCAGCCAATAGATGGCCTCAAAAGCAGGTATATGTTGACATTTTCTTCTCATGCGCCATGGTTAATCGGTTAGCTTTTGCTTATTTTTCTTTGTTTTCATGACATTTCTCAGATTGTGGAAAGGACCATGGAAATGATAATGAGGGACAAACTGGCTTCTTCTAATGTTATATGCAGTGATTTTGATAAGGTTTGACATGCATTATGTGTTTGTTTGGTTCCGTTTATTACTGTAGTGAGAATTTGTGTACTAAATCATATTTAATTTACTTGGTCATTCATTACGAGGAAAGGTTTTGATTTTCTTTTGTAGTTGAATGGCTTATCTTTTGGAATGTAATTAATCGGTTTCCTTTTTCTTTCTTTAATCATTTTTGGCAGTGTACTCATTCCAGTCCTATTGTAGAGCTCTTAATCTCGTCTGCATGGAGTCTATTGCTAAGCAGGGTATAGTATGGGCTCGGATATATTGCATTGTGGAATTTTTGATGTAATAGTCACTTGCCGAATAAGTTTGGTGCAAATTGGAATTTTCAGGTTGGGGATGCTATCATGATTTATCTTCTGAAGCATACAACAATTATTTTGCCACTTCCACGTAAAAAATATCATCAGGTGGCAGGTCCTCCAATCTGTAATTTGGTACTTAAATCATCAAAAAATACAGCGGAATCAGAACACCAGCCTCCTTCATTGGCCCAATCTGGTACCTAATACCAAAATAACTTGCTTTCTTGGAATGTACCTCTTGTATGATCTCATTCATTTCACTTCTATTGATTTTGAAGCTTGCAATTTGTTTAGATACAGAGACACGCGAAATTTCCAATGCAGCAGATGCTTATTGGAAGTTGTATTGTGATTAAGATTTAAACTCTTGGGTTTTGAGTACAACTTCTGCAGCCCAAAATTTTGCATCTATTGTTTATCTGCAGTCAGGGATTAGTTCTACACTGCTTGGCATAGATAATATATTTGAACTTTCTGTTTTGCTCGAATTTTTTCATGCAACTTTTAATTTATTGTTACATGTCTTGAAATCAAATGGGGTTTTGATTGCAGAAATGGTGTTCAGTTTTATACATATCGAGATCAAGGCATTGAGAGTATATTGCTCCCTAAATATTTGGTATGACACTAGATTGAATTATTCAGTTGAACCTTAATTTTCAGGACCCTTGAAGAGGAGCATTATACTTGAGAATACTAACTCAGTGTGCAAGAGACAGTGGCGTTGTTCTTTTGGCGCTGATGTTTATGTTTCTTGTGTTGGAAGTAATGGTAGAAATTGCGCGGTGCCTTTCTGCCAGTTTTTAAATAAAAGCCAGACAAATTATTTTACGCAAGATGCAATAGAAACTAGAACTGGAGTTACGAAAGGGCATCATCAAGCCAATGATGAACTTGAAGTCTTGTGTGAAACTTCAGTGAAGCCCAAAAAGCGTTCAAGACCGTTTAAGTGGCAGCGAATCAAGAAGCGTAGGCGTTTGGATATTAAAGAAACCAGTAATGAAGCCTATTATCCGATGAATTGCAACTCAGCTGGAAGCCTCCAACATTACTCTCTAGAAAATCCAAATCATTGTCATGAGAAGGTAATTTCTAGTGAGGACAGTGATCTGGTGACTCGGGTTCAACTTGAAGTCAAATACTCCAAATATTCTGTGTTTATTGGCGATGAATTACTCAAGCCAAGTTTCATTTGAACCTTTGCTTAGGGCTAATTTAATTTTTGTTACCAATACTACAGAAATGCTCTTCTTTTCATGTGTTCCAAGCTCCTGATTCACTCTCTAAACGGATCTGGATTAACAGACGACCCATATTTTATAACTTGGAGCATTCTCCATTTGTTCTTCCCAGGAAACGTATCCTTCTCCCATTGCGTGCCCTAATACACTTGTTTTTGTGCTTTTCTTTTTGTGCAGTTTGACATACCTATGGCCTACTTTTGTGATTTTTGCTATGCAAAAAATCCAATTATAATTCACTAGTTCTTGTCCAATATAACTATGTTGTTTTGGTGCTATAGTGTTCTTTAATTAGATGGAAGGGACAGGAATAGAGAGGGCTAACTCGCACAAACCTCAATCCCATGCATTATGGTGCATTTATCCAAACAGTGGATTACTGGATCATTGCTTCTTTTTTCTCCTTGCCTGGTATAAAGCTGTTGTTATAACTTAACAATAATCAGATGAACTAAACTACTTAAAGCCCAATTTTGCTGGTTCAAAGTCTCTTATTGAAAGCATTTTTCACTTCTCCGAAACAAATGTAAGTGCCTCACCAATGCCATGCCCTATGAGCTCCAGCTGTTGTCCCATTGGATCCATATGCCTGTAAGTCATTCCTCTTACATATTGCTTTAGACTTTCAATTTGCTCCTAATTTATTTATGGTGTTTATTGTGCGTTTCTTTTTGGCAATATTGCGTTTGAGAGCCTATACATTCATGCTTTTGGGCTTCTGTTAACTGATGACCAAATAATTTATGATCCTGGGGTTGGTTTAATGACTTACTGCTTAGAGCCCTCGCTTAGAGTGTTCTGATAACGCTCTTAATGGGACTTATTTTTCATTTCACAGTAAGACTCCTGCTGAACGACCAGATTGTAGGTTTAGTTATTCTGCACCTGCTCTTGGATCAAACTTAAAAATTTGAATTCCCTGAAAGAGTTAGATTCTGGAGAGGTAAATGCCATGGAAGTGTATAAACTTCCCACAATGAAGTTTCTATTGCTTCTGTTTTTCAACTTTTATCTTTCATTATTTGTAGGAACTAGGTAAATATGCTTAATATTGTGGTTGAAGGTAATTCAGTTACAACTAAATCTATCCTTTGCTTTAAGATATATTAATCTAGACAATTTAAGGAGCCACAGGTACATAGTACACGGCACATTAATCATTTCTTTTGTTTTCTTTCTGAAAATGTTTCAGGTACCATTCATTTGTTAAGCTGTTTAAGATTCTTATTCGCCGAGCTCAACACTGCAAGCACTTGAGGTTGTTGGATAAGCACTGCAGTGTTTCATCTTTGAAAGATAATAACCTGAAAAGTTGCAGCTCACTTTTGGAGGTTAATTTTCCTTGAGACTTGTGACATTGGAAACATGCAATTGCAATACAGTTTCCTTTTGTTTCTTTTTGAAAAGTTGGTAATTGTTAAGAAGTCTTGTTTTTCAGGGGAACAGTTTGGAGAGACAATCAACAAGGGTGTTCCATTGTATTGATATTGAACATGGCAAAGGAATGTTTGTGAACAATAACTCCCAGGTCGAGGAAACTAAGGCTTTTTGTTCAAAAAATCAGGTGATTTCATTTGTATGGGCTGCCTGTAGAACCATAGTTCCTCCAGACTTGCTAGGAACTCCGTCTAGCTGCAGAATCTTAAGGAGAAACATGTCCAAGTTTATTCGACTTAGAAGGTTTGAGAAATTTTCTCTGAAGCAGTGTATGCATAAATTGAAAACTTCAGGATTCCCATTTCTATCAGACAAGCATTCGCCTTTCTATTTGGGTGTGTGGATGTGGCATTTTGAGCTCAATAAGAATGGTAAGGAGGAACTTTCTGAAGTTAACAGTGCTGCATTTAATTTGAAACAAGTGCTTTTGAAGAGATGGATATTTTGGTTTTTCACATTTCTGGTTGTGCCATTGATACAAGCCAACTTCTATGCTACGGAAATTGAGCATGGGAAAAATGATGTGTATTATTATCATAAATCAATATGGGAGAAGTTGCATAATAGAGCAATTTTTAACATGAAAAGCCACAATTATCGACCTTTGGATATTCTTGATGTTGAAACTATTGTGTGGAAAAGGTCATTCGGTTTCTCAAAGCTCAGACTTCGTCCAAAAGAAAATGGAGTTAGGATGCTTGCAAATCTGAAAGCGTCATCCTGGATTCCGGCTCAAGGTTCCCCGAAAGTTTGCAGTCTTGGAATGCTGAAGAAAGCACAACGTAATCTCGGCACTGTTAAATCTAAAAATTTCAAGTCTGTGAATTATGTTCTTCGTGATGCATATGCTGTTCTGAAAGGCATAAAGTTAAAGGAACCAGATAAATTAGGGGCGTCAGTATTTGACTACAATGATATATACAAAAAGTTATGCCCGTTTATAACTTCTCTGAAGAATGGATCGACCACAATACCTGATGTATTTGTTGTTGTTTCTGATGTATCAAAAGCTTTTGATTCTATAGATCAAGACAAGCTGCTTGATGTAATTAAGGATATTTTACACGAGGATGAATATCATCTGAAACAGTCTTATCAAGTTGTATGCACCAAGAAATCATTGTGGGTCCATGAGAATCTCATGTTAACTGACCCAAGCATCGGCAAAGGCATTATCGAATTCAGTTCTCTGCTATCTGGTCCACTGCATGCTGTAATTGTTAATCAGGTGTTACCCGGTTTTCCTTCCTTTTTGAGGTCTATCTTCTTTGGTTTTATTTAGTAGGCTTTAGTTTGTTAATTCTCTGTTAACATTCTTTTCATGGATGACTGCGAGGGTCCGAAACCTTCTTGGAAACTTATCTGTTCATGTTTGATCCTTCTCTCGTTATATAGAAAACGAGCATGCCTTCTCTTAAGCTTGGTTGTATTAACCTCTTTTCTAGCTGGCACATATTGCCTACGATCTGATGTTTGCCTTTCCTCGTCTTGTTTAGCTTTCGGGTGCTCCTTACAGATTATATAATTTTAATTGATGTTGGTAGTGGCTTTTGTACGTGTGATATATATGCGGTGTTCTTGTAGCTTGATCAGTGATTATAAGCACCAGTGTCTCTAAACACGTGTATAAATCTCAGTGTTGCTTTACAGTTATTCAAAAATCCATTGTGGCAACCATAAAGTACAAGTTCAGGATCTCATATGGAACATTGCAGAAAACATTCTATCAGAACAGAATATGAAAACAGAAACAAACTATTATGCTAGTTTGCCAATATGTTAACTGCTTGAATTTAGATTTGGGTTGTGATAAAATGCGTGAAAATGTCATTCTTTTGCCTTGCAAATAATTCAGCACTCCATAATCCATCCAGGATATTTGAGCTCCTTTTATCGAGCCTTGTTGATGTCACCTAATATTTTGGAAACCAGCCCTTGATTTGAGAATGAGTCAAAAGGATAGTGAGCATTTTTCAGAAGCCAGCTATCTCCTAATTTTCAAGTTACTCATCTTTGCAGGGACAAGATAAGCATTTGAAAAGGAGGCAGCTGTTATACATTCTGAATGAGCATGTGAAGCGAAATATAGTACAACTGGATAAGGGGTTTTATTTGCAAGATTTAGGTATACCTCAAGGAAGTGTTTTGTCTTCTCTCCTTTGCTCATTTTATTATGGGCACCTTGAAAGGAATGTGATCTTCTCATTTCTTGAAGGAACTACTGGACCTCTTACTTGTGACTTGACTAAAGTTATCTCATCTCCCTCTAGCATACTTCTTAGATTAATTGATGACTTCCTATTCATATCAACCTCAAAGAAGCAGGCAGCCAGCTTCTTCTTCATGTTGCAAAGAGGATTTCAGGGATATAATTGTCACATGAATGAGGGAAAATATTGTCTAAATTTTGATATAGAAAATGGCTCAGAGCCTCCATCAAACAGGATTTATGTTGGTGATGATGGTGTGTCGTTTCTTCGATGGAGTGGTTTGTTTTTAAACTCTTGCACTCTGGAAGTTCAGGCCGACTACACAAGGTCAGTTTTCATTGTCTGTTATGGATAGATGCATATGCAGTGCTTCATGTTGGATCCTTTTCTAACATTGCTTGTCTAACTCATCAGTCATGTGTTAAGTGATCTTACTGCTGTAGCCGATATTAAATTTTGTTGGCCTTTCAGAAATCATGTATTTAGATGCATGCTTTGTACGAGATTAGTTGAACTTGTGACGTAGTCATCACTCTTTCCACTTTAAGCTGGTATATTGAACCTATATGTTTAATCTGTTCAGGTTATAACTCGCTTACTCTACATTCAGGTATCTGGATAACCACATGAGTTCAGCTCTTACTGTGTGTTGGCAAGATAAACCTGCTCATCAACTTCAAATGAAGTTATGCGACTTTGTGAGACCCAAATGCCATCCTATATTCTTCGATTCAAATATCAATTCAGGACATGTTGTGAGATTAAATATCTACCAGGTGTTTTTGGTTTGTGCAATGAAGTTCCACTGTTATGTATCTGACATGTCATACATTTGCAAACTACGCCCAGGATGTTTCTTGAGAATCATTCAGAAATCCTTTAGGTATATCTATTGCTCTTTGTTGCTAATCCAGTACGTCTTATTGAGTCTAGGAATCATATTCACTTATAGTTTTATTTTTCATCTGAATCTGGCTCCTTCCATGCTCAAAATATGTCCAGTATAAAGCTATAATGGAAGGGAGAGGGCTTTTGCCTTCAGCTAGAATCTCTCCATTGCATTGCTTCACTCCATCACCCAACTTTAGAGATTTAAATGTAGGAGCTCCATGTTGTGCTTTTGAAATTTAAAGCCTTTGGTTGTTTAATTATATTCATCCTACATATGTTGTCTTGTGGCTGACTGATGTCAGGTACATGTATGCGCTTATAAAGAAAAGGATGCATGCTGCTATGTATCTTGGCTCCGGTTTGCATCCAGTTCTTGAATTGTTAAAGGAAGAAGTTGAATGGCTTGGATTGGATGCATATATCCATGTATTACGGAGAAAACAATCACGCCATAGAGAGCTATTATCTTTGCTGAAATCCAAGTGGTCAACACGTAGAATAGGTGCGACAGTGTCACCTCAATTAAAATATGCCGTTGATAATTCACACTCTTCTTTGATCTGGAGAATCAAGTATTAAATTGATTGATTAATATGCTTTTTTTTTTCCATTTTTTGTTCGTTCAACTGCTCTCTGATGTTCTTTTGCCAGTCATTTACATACTTGATGCTTTCAAAGACTAGATAGTATTAGCAATGCCCTTTCTCTGGGTACAGAAGATGATGATGATGCTGTGAATGATCAAGTCGCAGGTTTTCGTTCTACAGCTGTAGTGTTTAATTAATGTCCTATTAAGATTCATGTTTTCTTTTCTCACTAAAGCTGGAAATGCAGATCCGAATTAGTTTGGCTTGCCGGGCAAGTTGGGGTTGGTTTTTGTTTTCTATTTGTGAGTCAGACAATAGCAGGGAATTAATGTCATGACTGTAACACGCTGCGATCCCTGAATCTCACGCATGGTCACATGGAAGATTGGTCGTTCTAAGTGGGCCCATGCGCTGTTTGCTGTCCGCATCTTCCTTCCTGGTGTTTGTGACTTTGTGCTCCACTCCACAATACGCTCTCATGATTGTCTCATGCCATAGTAGAGCATACACGCTCGTTGCTTACTAATGCTATTCTTATAATTATCATTGTCATTGCAATCACTGTTATGTTATTATTCTCATTATGATGAACAAAAACTAATGAAAAATATCAACTCTCTCTCGTATTTATTCCTACTTATTAACATTTCAAACAGTTTATAACATACCCATATTAATTATACAGTTAAAAGTTCACAGATTACTTTTCTAGATTATGTCATATATTCAATAGAAACATTATTGGAAATTAATATTAAACTAATTTTATTAATCAGAAATGTTAGCACTACAGATAAACTTTTTTCAGATCGTAAATTTATTTAATCTGAATTTATTATTTATAAAATCCAAGTGAAAAACAAATCACCAGGTAAACAAAATGGCATATCGACCTCTAAATTAGAAGTTTATCCTGAAATTATTAATTCAGAATTATAGATTTAAAACGTAAAAAGTATTCAATTTTTTTAACTTTATTTAACCAAAACAATCTTATCAGATATCAAATTAAAAAAAAAGTAAAAATTACTAAAAGTCAGTAAAGTAATAAACCAGTGTGACCATCAGTTAAGGCTCAATCATTCAAATCCATCCACCTAACCTTAACTCCATAACACTACACCCCACCTCCAACCACCGTCACGGACTCAGAAAGAAGAAAAATGGATTCTTCCATTTACTCCGGTAAGCAGCCGATGGCGGCCGACATAGAGCAGATGTCTGACACACCACCATCACGCGGGTCCCTTCACCGCCGGGCCCACTCTGACACCGCTTTCCGCTTCGACGACCTCCTCCTCTTCGACCCCTCCGATCTTGATCTCTCCTCCTTCGACCTCCCGACTCCCACCCCTCCACGTGGTGCTACCATGGCCCTCGATTCGCCCTCTGTCTCCGAGGACTCAACGTCCAACGGCAAGCCCAAGCCCATCGCTCATTTCCGCAGCTTATCGGTTGACTCCAGCTTCTTCGACGGCTTGGCTGATGGCGGCAAAATGACTCCCACCGGAGCGACGGCTGCGGGAGAGAAGAGAGTGTTTCACAGGCATAGCAATTCCATGGACGGCTCTACCACCACGTCTTTTGAAGTTGATTCTGTTATGGGTGACGATGTCAAGAAAGCTATGGCTCCTGATAAACTGGCTGAGCTCGCTTTGATGGATCCCAAGAGAGCTAAAAGGTGTGGCCTTTTTGCCTTTCCTTGAATGAATATGATGCTTTTTAGAGTTGGGTCAAAATATTGAAGGCTAGCATTTTAGGGGATTCTTATATCATATGCTTCTTCCTTTTTTCCTTGTAGGATTCTCGCTAATAGGCAATCTGCAGCTCGATCTAAGGAGAGGAAAATAAGATATACAAGTGAGCTGGAGAGGAAGGTGCAGACCCTTCAGACTGAAGCGACTACACTCTCTGCTCAAGTTACTATGTTGCAGGTATATTTTGGATTCCTTTTATGTTCTTCTACTTATTGTGCTTCCCTTTTCTGCGATGGTTTGTTATTTTTCAATAAAATCTGTCCGCGTATGTTGATTTTTTCTTTGATAGTTTATTCTTTCTTTCCAAACAAAGCAAAGTTTTTAGATTGTTTAATTTTCAAAATCAGATATGTTCCTGGGTAGTTTGACCTTACAGGATGGAGTGCCTGTTACTGACTAAATGGCTACATGTATGAATTTGTTGAAACTTGAGCTCATGAATATCTGATATGTGATGTTTTATGAGTTTTATGGTTCTGTTGCAACGAGCAATCTTTTCTGTTTCATGTGATTTCCAGCTCTAGCTAACAGAGATAGTTATGTGTGTGAAATTTTCAGTATAGAGTCCATTTCACTTGTTGCATATCTTGAAGGTGCCTTGCTTTCTACTATGATACCTTGCCTCTAAGGTGGATGCTATGAAATTAATCTCTGTATAAGTCCTAGTATCAACTCTTATTGCTGCTTTAAATTGCTACTTTCCTGTTTTCAACCTTGGCTATGGGATGTATTAAAACTGTGAGTTTGATCTATAAAAAAAATGCAATCTTTAGATGCCTTTCATTGGTATATATACAACAAGTAATTGGTAACAGAGAGTTCAAATATACAACTTATTCTCAAAGTTTGTATTAGGTTCTTAAAAAGAAATCTGTGCCTCATATTTGGTGTTTTAAAGTATGTTTCAGGATAAATTGTCTTGCTTTAACTCATTGCTCTTGGATGCTTGGTGGTACATCTCAGTAGGTTTTAATAATCTACATTTGAAAACTCGTTGACCTGAGTTAGATCACATTATAATTTGATCATATAGAAACATTTTAAATCAACTTGTTATGAAGGAATTTAGCAAACCATATGGTAGAATATCTGGGTCATATTTGTTAGATCTATATCATTATTGATGTTTATTGGCCTGCTAAAGAATGTTCAAGATGGAGAGTTTCTATCTTTTAGCTCCTTCTTCCTTTTGATCTCTGGCACATGATGCTTCTTGGCTATATCTATATCATAATTGATGCTTATTGGCCTGCTAAAGAATGTTCAAGATGGACAGTTTCTATCTTATAGCTCCTTCTTCCTTTTTATCTCTGGTACATGATGCTTCTTGGCTATCATCCAACCATTTCACCGTCTATACTTCATTACCTACCTCAAAATCTAGGTGCCAAGGGATAGTATTTGGTTCTTCCATTGCAAAAATATTACTTTGATTTGTTAATTTTGACTTGTTCCAGACAAGATTAGTTGTTGTGCACAATCAGGAATTCAGTCTTTAGATTTCAAACTTGGCAGATAATTTATTTGTCATGATTTGCCTAGAACTTGATCCTGTTGAGGTCTAATTCCTTGATAGATCTGCTAAATTGGTGAACCTGTATGCATTTCACTAACTTTCGACATTCAGACTGTTTGATCCAAGATAGAAGAGTTTTAAAAGGTTGCTTCAGTGATGAGGGCCCTCCATGCTTGCATGGATGGAATTTGTGGTGGATATAGTTCCACGTGAAGATTTTCATTCTAGCAAAAGTGGCAAATGATTGAGTAAATTCAAGTCATTCTAAAAAAAATTTCTAAGCATTGTATCCACATCATATTTAAGTCTACTATAAATTGTGGCTTGGTTATTTTGAGGGAATCATAATGTTAGCTCACTATGTTCTAAACTAGCTTGAATGGTTTACATATGTCTGTAATAGCTGTGATAGATTTCTAATGTTTGAGCTTTTCTTGAATGTAAATTGGCCTTATGTTCTCAAATTGGTGCAAGTTTGTGCCAAGACTTGTTGCATGATGATGCCTATCCTCATTAACTGCATATATTCTACTCATGCAGATTATGGCAAATTCATATCTTCTTCTCTGTACTTATTCTAAGAATAAGGGATAGAGTTTGCATAACCATGCGTATGTCACTGAAATGCTATCATATATAATGTCTTTATATGTGAGATAGAGTTTTGCGAACATATTTCAATATGCTTTATATGAACATTTTCCGGGAAAGTGGCTATATGTTAACCGGTAGCTAAAACTCACCAAAATTTAGAAAATATAGCTGATATTAGGCCACTGGAATATCAACTTTCAGGTCTGGATTTTGGCTTTGAATGCTGGAATTTTATATTTGGGTATAGCTGGATTTTTATGGTTTAATTGGTGGAGATTTAAGCTAGAGTTTTAGGATTTTGGTTGCTGGAAGTTCAGGTTAATTGTTGGAATTTAGTGAAGTAAACAAGTAATGGAGGGTAGGGAAATAAGAATCACTCCCAGAAGTAAGTATCACTCCCTTAAGTTAGAAAAAAATTAAAGATAGCTTATGGGTTGAATACGCATATTTATAGAAGTTCTTAGAATCTTTATTCTAATAAGAAAGGTTTCTAAAATATCCAAAATTCAATCTTATTCTAATAGGGATTCTTTATTTTTAAATAAGCTTAAATCGTAAACAAACTAGGACAATATATATATGTTACCATTATTCCCTATCTAATAAGGAAAACTTTGTGTGACTTAATTTTTTGCCTTTGTTGCCCTTGTTGTCACTTAAATTCCCATTCTTTGCTCTGCCAAATTAAAGTTTGTGATTTATTAATTCTGCACGAAACAACACTTCTTTAAGTTTATTAATACGTGGTCTTCTTTAGTCTTGCTGTATATTAATATAGCATCAAAATAGCACAAAAAATCTGCTCAAAATGGTTGAATCACTTGATTATTCACTTTCATAAAACTGCTAGGTGTATTTGTGGGTCCAAATGGCGTCAACAAGCATTCATAAAGCTCCTCATTATTCTCAAGTTTCATTTTCCATTCATCCTTAGGTCTGATTTTGATTTGATGGTACTCGCTTCATAAGTCTATCTCAGTAAAGATAGTAGCTATAGTCAACAAGATAGTAGCTGTAGTCAACAAGTTAAACATGTCATCAAGTTGAGAGATCGGAAACCTACACCTTTTTGTGATCTTGTTTATCGCTCAACAATTGATGCACATTCATCAACTTCTATCTTTTTTAGGAGTCAATAATGCTGGAACTGCACATGGACTAAGACTTGTTTGAATTTTTTTTTTCAGCAACTCCTTTAGTTGTCTTGTCAACTCTTCATTCTCAAAGGGTTTAAGAATTAGGCTGGAAAATTTGGTAAACTAGATCTAGGGATTAAGTCGATAGCATGCTGAATATCTCGTGAGGTAATTCACCTTGTAAGTCATTTAATGTAAGGTCTGAAAAATCAGCGAACAATTCACCCACTTCTTTGGGTAAGATAAGGGGTGTTTCAGTGCTGTTTCTGTTACTTCCTCACCAATATTGCAAACACAATCCGTTTTCCCTTCGTAATAATTTCAAATTCTCTCTCCTTGAGGATATTAAGAGGCTTGTTCTTGGCATTTATGGCTGTTTTGTTACTTTCTCTTTGTTTCTCTACCTTCTTTGTAGGCTTCAAAATTATTTTCTATCCATGAAACATAAACTAATAGGTGGTAGCTTTTTCAAAATGTTGAACATTACAATCATAAAGCCAATGTCGACCAAGTAAAATTTGAGACAGTTTCATAGGAATAACATCACACCAAATAGAGTCTTCATATGTTTTTAATTTGAAGGACACTAAACAACTTCAAGCAATCGGTATAATACTATCATCCCCCCAAGTAATTTTATAGGGATGTGGATGTTTCTCTGAAAGTCGATGCTACATTCTTACTACTTTCTTCATTAATGATAACCTTATGTACTTTATCTCCACATCTAACTTGTGTAAAGAAAATAGCGGTGTTAAGCCATTCTTTTTATTCTTTCACCTTATGGGTCATAAGTATGCGTCTTGTTGGATTCTCCTTCCAACTCCTCTCCTACTTTGTGTTCACACATATGCATTAGATTTTCCCCCTCCTTTTCTTCCATTATGTGCAAACCTTTGTTAGTAGGAATGCGGCCTGGCTTGGTCCATCCTCCTTAGGACAGGGCCCGAGCCTAGTCCGAAGCCAGATCAAGCTTGCCCATGCCTCCTGAGCCTAAGCTCGATCGGGTTTCGACTGCCCGAAATCCAACCTAACCTTTCAAATCTCAAAACCCGACCCAACCCACCTGGAACTAGACCCATGAAGCCTCCTTAGTTGCCCCTTGTCTTTTGTTGCTAGTCACTATTAATCGTCCTCCATTCAATTATGTTGATTTGCCGCTGTCATTCCTTCGTTGTTGTCTAGTCCACATTGTTAGTCGACCTTTTTCCTCCATTCCCATTCACCATTAGTTACCAACAAGTTCCAATAAGAAAGTATATTTTACTTTGAAAAACACTCGTCATTGCCTTCAATAACCCAACCATCGTAATTGAAGTTGGTACTACTCCCTTTCTCAGTGGGTTAACCATTTGTTTTACTTGATTATGACTTGTAAGAGGATGGCATAGTTGAAGAATGGTTCAAAAGTTTTCCACTCTTGAATTTGTTCTACTTTCTTCACTCTTTGAAAATGTACTAAGATCAGTGTAGAGAGAGAAGTGAGGCAAAACTATTAACAAAAAGACAACGGTAGAAGAGAAGCAAGCAATTAAAGAGAGGAAGAAGGCAATGACTATTTTTACTTTGATTTATATATATAATTGGGCCTTCTGGTAGGCCTGGGCCTTCAAGCTTGAGCCTGGGTTCGGTTCGAATTCAAACATTTAGAAAAAAAGCTCGAGCTCAACTTGCAACACAATTAACTTGGTTTGAGTGTGCTGACTTCGAATTGGGCCAGATTAGTTAGGTCAGGCTTGGGCTTCTTTGCCAAGCCTATTTGTTTAGTGCATTCATAAGCAAAGTGGCCCCTTCCATTCCATGGGAAACACTTCTTGTCAGTGTTGCCTCCTTTTGTTCTAGTCTTAGCTATGGCTTTGCCTTTAGGTTCAACTCCTTGAGAAGCTTTGTAGTTGTTCTATGTGCATATTTTGATGCATTAGGTGCTAAATTTTGCACCATCATAGTGCTCTTCATACCAAACTCCAAAACCTTTTTGTTACTTGTCCTAGGTATTTTTCCGCTCTTAAAGCTAAGTGATATGCATTTTCAAAGCTGTAAATCCTTTGCATTTGTCAGCTCCTTGCAAATTTCTGCCCTTAAGTCATTTTTGTAGTGAGATATAAGTTGTCATTTGAACTTCATTCCTTAACATGGCATAGGAAGTTTATCAAATATTTTTGTGTACTCCATTATGAAATATCCCTATTTCTTGTTTAAATGCTGTGAGTTGATAGTTGAGATCTTCTTAATAATGAAATGGAAAATATTTTTCTGATAACTTCAGTTTCTCTCTTCCCTATCAACAATTGGCAGCTGACCTTTTTCTAAAGTCTATCCTCTATTGATTTCCACCAGATTTTAGCTTGTCCAGTTAGCTTCATCTTTGCAAATTGAACTTTTTGATTTTTTGACATGTACTAGTCAAGGAAGTCCTCCACTGCTGCTGTCCAGTCCAAAAACAAGTGTGGATTCATATTTCCTGCAAAATCAGGGTCCTCAACATGAACTTTCTTGGTAATATCTTCAAGTATCTTATGTGTTTTAGCTTTAGCTCTATCATGATCTCTAAGGTCTTTCATGCGCTCTGCAAGTGTTGCTGGTTGGTTTCTTTGTCTTGAATCTTTCGGTAGGCAGTGATTTCCTAATCCCACTCACCATTGATTAGTTTCAGCCTCTTCATTTCTGATTTCACTTTCTCCACCCTCAACATCAAGTGTAGTTTGCCGTCAGATGTTGTTTTGTGGACTAGTTTTTGGAGCATCTTGTCTTCGAGAGTCATTAAGGTCCAATCTTTCTAACTCTCTAAAGTATTTCATCTCGCTCTTAGTCGCCGAGTGTTCTTCTATATGCCCTTCCGCTGTGTGTCATTATTGTGAATCAAAGCTCTGATACTAAATTGATATAGAACAGATAGAAGAAATATTAACTAGTGGCTGTAACTCACTAAAAATTAGGAAATATGATTGATATTACATTGTTAGAATATCAAACTTCAAGTCTGGATTTCAGCTTGGAATGTTGGAATTTCAGATTTGGGTATAGCTGAATTTTTATGCTCTAATTGATGGAAATTTAGGCTAGGGTTTTAAGATTTTGGTTGCTGAGCTTTTGGTTAGAATTGCTGGAATTTGGTGAAGTAAAAAAGTGATGGAGGGTAGGGAACTAAGAATTAGGCTCTCACAATCACTCTTAGAAGAAAGCATTACACCTTCTAATTGAAAACTCAAGTTATATAAAAATTCAGGATAATTTATTCTTGAAGGGTTGAGTACACATATAGAAGTTCTTAGAATTCTTATTATAGCAAGAAAGGTTTTTAAAATATCCAAAATTAAATTTTATCTTAATAGGGATTTTCTATTTTTATATAATCTCAAGCCTTAAACAAACTAGGACAACGTATTTAACTTATTATTATTCTCTATATTCAGGCCTTGTTGCCCTTGTTGTCACTTCAATTCTCATTCCTTATTTTAACAAATTAAAGCTTGTAGTTGACTATTTTGCTCTCTTCTGTTCCATTTATAAATTTTAAGCTCTCTTGCATCATTTGCTTGCCACCTGGCTAGCATTCCATAATTTAGAGATGGGGTTACATGATCCAAAATTTATATATTTGTAAATATGTAGCAAGTATAATAAGGTGGTCTTAACAATGGGAATTTAAATTGATGCATTTACATGTTCTTGTTGATGCAGAGAGATACCACTGGACTAACTACTGAAAATAAGGAGCTTAAACTGAGATTACAAGCTATGGAGCAGCAAGCACAACTTAGAGATGGTATGAACAATGATGAGAATGCTTTTCATTTCATTTTTTTACAGGACCATCTAGGTAGTGAAGTAATTGCAGATTGATATTCATAATTTAGATCTTAGATGCTCAACATAAATCATTCACTTGTTTTCAAAATTTTGTTTCACTTACATGCATCATCACTAGCCACTATGGCTTGATGGACAGTTTTAGGTTGTATATTCAAAGTAAACTCAAACCTATGTCCATATGAGTTTGGAATGCTATAAAATTAAAACATGTTGACCTTCTATCTTACAATAAGTTAAAATGTTCAGGATTTAAGACACAGACAACCATTTTGCTTTTTCTGCAGCTTTGAATGAAGCATTAAGAGAAGAAGTGCAGCGGCTTAAGATAGCAACAGGTCAAGCTGCCAATGGAAACCCTTTTCATCGAGGTTTGGCTCCTCAATTGGCATCTCATCATCAGCCGCCTTTACCTCCCTTTGGTGGTCGCCCAACTCAGCAGCAGCAGCAGCAGCAGCAGCCTCAGCCGCCCCAGACATCTCCCAACAATGGGCAGCCTCTCCCTAGCTACCCGAACTTCGGCCAGAGGGTCTAAAGACTTCGTTTGGTGGAAAAAAAGGAAAAAAACGACTGGTATTCTACACACAGCAATTAATTCAATCCTGATAGGCCTTTGTACATCTCGCTATTTGTACTTATTGCAGGTAAAGGTTGTTAAAATGTAATTGCTTAGAGCCCCTTCTCTACACTTAACTATGTAACCCTTTAGGTCAGTCAACTGCTGAATGTGAAGCGTTCTGCGAGGATTTGATAATGGATTGGTTGGATCATATTCCCAGTCTCTTATGTACCTGTACAAGTAGCTTTTGAAGTTAATAGCCTTGGAAAATAAGTAGACTTAGCTTGCAAGTCTCACTGAGCTGTCTCTCCTCTCGACGCTCTTTTTTCAGTATTGGCAGAGCCTACCCCAAACCCGAGTCTCTTGATATTTTTCTCTTGAAGAAGGTTGCACAAAAATGTCCAGATTATCTGTTAACTGAAAATAGCATAATGTGGTCGATTGCTAGTTTTAAAGACGTAATTACCGACGATGAACCTCAGGTAGGTTATAGGACAACAACTGTTGCAGAAATTTCCAATTAGAAACTGCGGAACTGACGAATATTATGACAAAGACGAACTCATTCATCATAGGCACTTGCAAATAACATACAAATAATTCCAGCAAATTGCTACTCTCCCCACATTCCCAGAAGCTAAGCCCTGACAAGTGAGGGTACTGTAACATAACTTTTTCAAAGCTAGTTCACACAGAAAGAAAACAAATCCTATCTTGGAGAGGCCAGAGACATTCTTGGTAAGCAGTTAGAGAGTCACTCCAGCCAGAATAGATCAGCCACAAACTTTTAATGAAGATAGATACTAAAGTATACCAAATTCTCAAGGGAGGTATTGATATTATACCAAGGCAATCAGATCACAAATTCTCAATTATACCGCTAAACTCTTGCATACACCTCTGTAGTTGAAGAACAGCACAAAAAAAAAAGAAATAGCGGATATTATGAATAAGATTTGACTGTATTTAATGTAGCTGATGATAACAGCAGGAAACATAACGCATATTACTGAATCATAAACATAGAGTCTGAAAGCTATGCTCAACAGAACTGATCAAGCCCTCTTTAACATCTAAACGAAAGATCAAGCCCAAATTAATAATATCTATCATTATCAGTAACACTTTGAAACTTACAGAAATAATATATATCTTTCTTTTATAATAAATAAATTTTGTTAAAAAAACATAAGAAACATTAAAAAGAAGAGGCCTCAGTACAATTTTAGAAACCCAATCCTATATGCAAGGACTAGCATACTAATGAGAATTGTAGGTTAAAAGCGTGAAAAACCTCACCAACTTTGTCCTTTAGTAAAACACAGTAATATTTTAGCGTTTGAAACTAACATAGACTTGTATTCTACAATGATAAGTTAGCAACAATACCCACTTGAAATCCAACTAAGGCGCGATTTTTTAAAAGATCTAATAATATGTTACTTTATCCTTATTTAATAAAGAGGTTGTTTCTAAATAATTATAATGATATATTAATTTTTGGATTTTCTTTTCAAATTAGACATTCATCTTTACCATTATATTATAAAAAGAAAAGAAAAGCAACCACCACAAATATTCCCATTAAGTATGATTGTTGAGAAACGTACCACAAATTGACCTTGATTCCTGATAACATCACCAACAAGTATCTTGAAATTAGCTTAGAAAAGTATATCTTTCATATTATATTTTAAAGCATAAGCTGGTGTAATTTGACAATAAGTCCCCAAAACATGCAAGTAATTTGAAGATTTACTAAACTTTTTGTTTTTTCAAGCTAGTTTCTATTGTTCCAAAAATTAAAGAACGTGGTTTGTGAAGAACCGAATTGGAAATCTATCATTTTTCTAAAGAGAAATATTTCAAAAATTCCAATATCTCATAAGAGCATAATCAAGTCCACACAAGCTAAAAAGAGTCAATCTAATCCCTTTAAAACCTATCATAAAACTTGCAATATAATAACCTTGTTGTATGCTTGAACATCAAGAAAAGATATAACTGTTGCCTTTAATTTCTCTATGATAATAACAAATATAGCAATAGTCTATTTGCATCTGACGCTTCACTAAAGTTGATTATATAGGCAAGCAATCGCGAAGCAAACTCCACATGAAGTGTTTTAATTTTGGCAAGTGATATTCAACATCTAAAGACGTAGCCAATTTCCATTCAGTCTCAAGTTTTCATTGGCCACCATACCACGAGCAACTTGATAACCATATTAATATTTAACATGACGTTCCTACTAAAGTTACATATAAATTGATATTCTTTCTTTCTACTTAAAATAATACTATAAGTACTAGCTACAACCTTGGTAGAAAATAATTCCGTATCACGAGGAATCATCAAATCATTGACTATTAAGTCTTCCAAAGTAGAAATCACAAGGGACTGAATTTTAAAATTTTGATGAACAATAATCATCCTAAACCTGATAATGAGTATTGTTCCCCACTTTTCATCTATACTTTTGCTATAAAATAGGAATTGAGGCTAAGATACTCTTTCAAGGAAAACTTAAATTATGGTTTGAGCTAGCTAGAGTTAAACAATATTTAACTTCAAGAAGTCGAGATGTTAGAGTAGCCAAGTAGTTGAGGAGCATCTGTCTTTACGTACTTAACATAGCAAGGTTAAAGGAATGAAAATCACAAAAACTCAAGCCACCAAATTCTTTGCTTCTACACAATGTATTTTATGACAACCAAATAATTTCTTTTGGACCATTATGTACCCCACTAAAAATAATTCATAATTATATTAATATCAACACACAAAGATATAAGCAATAAAAAAATGCTTACACAATAAATAAACATTGCTTGAATTACATAGTTAAGAAGCATATCTTTTCCTACCTCATAAATGAATATGGTTCTTCAAGATGCTACTTAGTTCCATACTATCAAGATGCTACTTAGTTCCATACTATCTCCTTCAACTAAGAAAAAAATAACCTTGTTGCATCCCCCGATAAAAGAAGTTCTTAAATGCACTAAAGATGGATGAAATATAATCTATATAACAAGATGGCACATTAGAGCCAAAAAGTACCTAAATTTTGAAAATTAATGTTTTGACTCAATTCATATTCATATTCCTTCAAGATGGATATCATGTGATGGGTTTCATCATTCGTTGAATTGAAGAAAAATAATTTGTCATCTTCAAAAGGCATATGTGAAATCAAAGGGGCAGATTTGCAAATATTGCACTCGTGAATCTATTATTTCTTATTGGCTTGTTGCATCTCATGATCGAGAATTATAAGGCCCAATAATTTACCGTGGAAATTAATAGAAAACTAAATAGAATAGAATAATGACATTACCATATTAACCCAAGTCTATATAAAACCCAATTTGATAAGGATTTTATGAAGAAAATACAAATCGACACAGTCACAAGCTTTGCTAATATAGAATTTAAGAGTCATATTACTCACTTTGCCCTTCCTCTTACACTTTAATGTTGACTAAAAATCAAAGACTACTTTAAGAAGAATAACGTTTAAGCGATTGGGCACCATTTTAAACATCACTTTGTATAATACATTATAAAGAGTTTTTAGCCTAAAATCTCACACTTATAAAGGTTGGTTACAATTAAGAATCAACACAAGTCTAGGATCATTCAAAAACACAAGAAGCTCATAAGACTCCATCTAGCTTAAGCAAGCCCAAAAAAATATTCAAACTAATCAACTCCTAAAAGTTTTGATAAAATGTAAGATTAAAGCCATCTAGTCTTGGAGGATTATCAGGGTGTATCTGCAACATGGACTTCTTAAACTCTTCACACATATAATAAGCCATTAAAACCTCATTATTCTCAGTCATAACTTTAAGAACAACAACATCCAAAACAATACATGTATAAGAGCACATGAGATCCTTTGTGCCCATTAGGGTGTTCCAACCTTATGCCATTTAATTTTATCCACATATTTATATAGGTCTCACATAAATGTGTAGATTAGATTTAATGAAACAAAGTAGGAACTGGTTTATGGGAACAAAGAGTCTGGTCTAGTACAAGAGTTGCCCATAATAAATGAAGACTGGAAGTAATATTAAGACAATACCTTTATATCCTCATGATTATTATGCAATCACCCTTTCATCTTGGAGTTTAGAAATAAAATTTACCCTTTTCCTTAAAGAAGTTGAAGAATGAAAGAATTTTGTGTTGACACTCCTTCTTTAAACCAAAAAATATTTGAATGTTACTTCTAGTAAAATTTGTACTGAATCAAAATTTCCCAAAAACTTCTTAGTCTGACATCAAGATATTCTGCTATAAAACTAACTAGTAATTGTAAAACTTCAATCAGAAAGGACTTTCTCATAATGTTTTAGCTTATCCAAAATATTATAAATTACAATATCAACTCCCCTTAACTACTTCAGTCAGAAACTCCTCCCTTAACAATGTATTTTTAAAATGAAAATGCGTAGTGCAATTAAAACGTTTCATACCATCCAAAAATAGTAAAAGAAGAGAGTGAAAAGTCAGAGCTAGTAAAGATACAAAAAAATAGTATTTGGTAAGAGTTATTCTCTAATAAGAAGACTTCCCATTGCATATTTGAGCAAGATATTGGCTACTAAACACTTAAGGTTCTTTGCTTATGAGGAGTTCCTAACAATTGCAATAATATTTTAATGGTAGAAATTCAAGGTACAAACTAATCATCAAAGCGTCAAGTACTTGCTTAAACAGAGAATCTTTACCCATTTTCAACAAGCATGGTTGCAAAATTCATTTAGGTATAAAATTGAGGTTGTATATAGAAGTGGGAAGAATTACAAAGCAACAGATACTCTATTGAGGATAACTAGCACTATTTTGCTACCCCTAACAATTTATTAAGTCCATACTCAGTTAATGGATGAGATTAAGGAAAGTTGAGAGAAGGACGTGATCATTCAATATATTATTAGTCAAGGAATCAATAATATTCACAGCGGAAGTAACCCAGGATCAGAAATACACATACAGGCAAACCAAACACAAGAATCAAAATAAGACAAACCTCTTGAAGCACGGAATCGATAACTGATCTTCTTTCCACAAAAACCTTCTTTCCGCAATTCTTCTTATCCTTACAGTCTCCTGTCGTGTAACTTTAATTGTTTCTGTAATCCTTATTTCTGGGTGGGCAAAAAGAACGTTTCATGTGTTTTCAAGAGAGTTTTTTTAGTTTTCTCTCTATGTTATCCAAATATCATCATCATGCCTCTTCGATAGGAAGAAAAGCTTATATATATCAAAAAACCTCTCCTTTCCGCATAAGAAGTTAATAAGATTATGCGGTTTGTAATTCCAAAACAACAGATTTCTTCTATTTAATATAAAATAATCTATTGCTTATTTAAATTACAAATAACAAACATGTGGTCCAAACAATTAAGGCACGACAGGGACCGCAGAGAAAAATTAATAAGACTAAAATTATAATAAGAATCTATACAGGACCAGTATATTCTTATTATAATTAATAATAAATTATTCAACTAAAAATTTATGATTGAACTCCTTATTAATTTTAACTTTCCACAACATAATAAATTATGTTCCCCATGTTAAGAT
>JAOQMS010000002.1:8513463-8524840 GCA_027563885.1 Erythroxylum longipes | reverse complement strand
ACTTTAATTGAAATTTTATTATTTATTATTTATTGACATAAAAATATAACAATAATAATATTGTGAATAAAAATATATACAAAAAGAAAAATTAGGTTAATTTTATAAAGTAATTTTATGCTGAGAATATTCATTTTTAGTGTGAAAAATAGAGTTGTGGATTGGAGTGAAAAACACTGTAGCATCTCTAAAATAGAGGAAACTTTATTCTATTTTGGAGGAATGGGTTGGAGATGGCCTTAGTACATCTCTTGTTTTCATGTTAGTGCCTCTGACACCACCTCCCTTTATTGCCCACTTTCCTAGCTTCAGTTCGTCGCCTAATAATTGTTAGACATGTCACGCGGGCCGGGATGGGTCAGCTCGTGGCCCGGCTTGTCAGCGGACTGACCAACCCGTGGCTTGGAAGCCATAGGCAGGCAGGGTTGACTCTACTCGTCCATTTATTTTTAAAAGAAAAAATTCAAAACGATATTGTTTTGATCAAAAACAACGTCGTTTCGAAAAAATAGCCAGTCAATTACTCACCCAATTCGGGTCAAAAATAGGCTGAATTGGACCAGACAGACCGTACCGAAATTACCATCCTTAATAATTGCCTTTTTCTATTACATTCTTTGCCAATTAATTTGACCTTTTTATTTTCCATTACTGCTTTATGTTTTTGTAATCTTGGAATAAGATGATTTTTTAATAATTTTTTATTCAGTCAATTGTAGTTTCTTTAGGTCTTCAACGAGTACGATTCCAACCAAAATTTATTAGTTTTAGCGAAAAGCAATTGGTCAGAGCCCTCGAAGTAAATAGGGCAAAACTAGATTTGATAGGTTTCAATCCAAGCCTACATTTACTTAACATTTGATTATTTAGATATATTATCATTAAAAGTCTACTATAATTTTTATTAAATTTCCATTTTAATTTTAATTAGTACTTATTAGCAAGAATTATTATTAATTAGGATTTTCTAATTATTTTTTTATTTAGTATTTATAATAATGTCATAGATGAAACCATTAGACATATACCTTGGATGATTAGTAATTGAAAACTCTTAATTTTTGGCTCTTTATCTATCTTTTAACATAGGACAAAAACACATATTCGACCATATATTAGAAAAATAAAGAAAAATTTAAGAATACTCAATTGTTAATTATATAAATTATGCATAGTAAAATTCAACTCAACTTAACGTACCCCAATACCCAAAACTCTCCGCTTTGCGAGGGTCGAAAAATGGTCATTAATATGCGGAGCTTTCTTTTTGTATTTTTACAAAGTGATTGTTTTCGTAATTCAAACATGTGACCTTCTTATTACAAAAGAGTAACTTTACTAGTTACTCCAAAGTTCACTCTCACAAATTATGCATAATAATTTGGTAAAAAGCTCTATTTATAAAATTCTAATAAAAAATCAAATGCAATTACACATAATTAAAAAGTTCTAATTAAACTGAAATAAAAACTTAACAAAAATATATAATAAACTTATAATACTAATATAAATCTTAATAAACAAATATTGGTAATAATAATGTATACTATTAAACTTGGCCCTGATATTACACTTTAAGTTTCGACCTGGGCTATTTCAACCTCTATCCGGCCTACTTCTGCGCAAATGCCAAGAAGCAAGGATCCTAATCATCCTATTGCTATTGTATTTGAGCAACCGCAAGAAATCCGCCTATGTACTCTAAGCCGTACACTATGAGAAATCCATCCGCCATAGGCATTTGGAAGAACTTGGTTTGAAGAAAAATTAAATCAAGACCATTTAATTGCTTGCATTACGTTATGCAATTGGTTATGGCCTCTTAAGGAGATTAACAAAATACACATTTGGATAGAACTCTATATAGAAAATTTAGACCATTAACGTCCTAATCAGATTCGACAATAAGCTCTCTAAGACCAAGTTTCAATGCCAAATACACCCCGAATTCATGTCGAAACCCAAAAAGTCCAAACATCACTTGGTGATCACTCTTGAATCCTTAATGGTTCCAGCACCAGAATGAATGCCTAAACAATAACATTTCCTGCATCCGAAGCAGAAAAGGAAGGCAATGCTTAAAAGTGAAAAAGCCTCAATCTTTAACCTCCTTGTGATTATAGAACAACATCCCTTTGAAAACAAAATCAGACTGTAGCTACAATGCAATCCGTACTCAATTAAGTGATTGGCAGCTAGAAATTGAAAAAATAAAAGCAGAATAAAGATTATGTACTACAGAAATTTAAGAAATTCTGCGTTTGGATTTTCCCAGGCTCCTAGTAATTGTCCTCATAAAAAAGAAAACCAACTGCCTGTCTTCTCTTAAGTACCTGGATTTTATTCCTATTAATCCAGAGAATTTAACGTAGTTTGAGATATGAGGATAAACAGAGGAAATAATGATAACAGGAACTAAGTGAAATAAGCAATAATACTCGTACAAATTATGATTATAGAAGATCAATAACGTTTCTGATACAGACTAGAACTACAAGAGTGAATAATTCTCACTCGTGATAAATCTTCGCCTTGTGCAACGCGCAAGAACAATTCTCACTTCCTAAATCTGCAGCAACACATGGAGGCTTAACGTTTCCTTCTTGATACCAAGTTGAGCGCTTTTCAATTAATTCATTCAAAAAATCATCCAACTTGTCAATGGTGACATTGGGCATGACCACAACATGAGCAATGTTTCCTTGGCAGGCCAACTGCCATCGGCGAACAAACTCCTCATCCAGTGGCCGCTCAAACACCACAGTGCTGCTCAGCTCATTTAGCATAGCACTGATTCCAGCATCTTGCAGTCGATCCTTCAAATAATGAGCATTTCGAAGACATTTCTGTACTTCCTTTTGGAACCCCTTGTAACCCTTTCTGTTGAGCGTGTACCAAAGGAATATAGGGGCATGGCCGTTACGGCTTCCCATGATTGTAGCATCCCTTGAAGCAAGGTACTCAACATTCCTCGACAGTACATTAATATGCTCCATCCTAGTTATCTGAACTCCACATGGCATTGGACATCCCACAAACTTGTGTCCAGAAACACTCACACTTCCAATGGGCTTTTTGAAACTAACCTTTGGCGCCTGTACACAAACAGCAATAACCCAAACAATCAGTCATGAAAGCTGCCAAGAGAGAAGAACTAAGAATAAGCAAAATATTAATTAAATATAGAAGACAATTTTACACACAAAAATGTCAAGAAAATCAATGGTATTTACACATTATTGGTATGCTCTTTTCTACCTGCCGGGGTACCTCTATATTATGTAAATTGGCAGTAAAATCACTTACGCGTTTCACAAAAGGCATCATAAGTCCAAATAAAGCTCCATCACAGTGAATGTAAAACCGGTCATGCGTAAACCCTGTTTCTTCAAGGGTCTTTATCACAAGATCCAGATCGTCAACAGCTCCTTTAACTGTTGTGCCTGTAAAAGGGATAAATCATAAGACCAACAATGTTTACACTCGCCAATACAATGGTAAGGTATATATATATCTGTGATTCAGTGTCTCACTACTTGATTGTGTGTGTGTGTTTGTGGGAGATACAGAGAGAGAGAGAGATACCTATGTTAACATTTATAATGGCCGGTTTATCCTTGTTAGAAGCTAGTTTAGCTTTAAAATCAGCACAATCAATCTCGCCTGTGATTAGGCAGTTAACCTTCACACATTCCATTCTATACATTCTTGCTGCTTTAAATACGGAATAATGTGATTCTCTTGATGCATACAGAATTCCATCAGGAAGCACTTCTCTCCTGCATGTCAGTTTAATGTCACCCTCCATTCCAGCACAAGAAAGAATCAACTTCAGAAATGCATTCCAATTCCAAAGCTCAAGACAACTAACCCAACTAAAATCCCATGGAGATTGCCCTCTGTTCCACAGTTGGTAATGTAACCCCAGTATTCATTTTTCTCTATTTCCCACAAACGGGCAAACCAGTCTAAAACACCCACTTCAAATTGTCTTGAATGGACACCATAGTTGCTCTCAATGAATGGATCACCAAGATTGTTGATAGAGAAATGCTGCAACTGCCCCAGAGCACCATATTCGAAGTCCAGATTGTAAGGATAACCTGTGATTGAATGAATATTAGGAGGATAGTACTTGAAAATTTTAAATTATGCAAACATAAACATATGGGACCTTGTAATCATTTGAAGGACAATGAAAGTAAAGGAAAACAAGTAAAACTATAGTGTAGTTTATTCACAAAGAGTCCAGATCCATCCGATTGAAGCTAAATACCCTCTGAATTTGTACATTTTGACAATCAACGAACAACGAACCAAACAGTTAAGGATGCTGGTCAGTAAAGATCATACACAAAGTAATTCAAGATTAAGATGATTAGTTCATAAAGATGCTTCGTTTACTAGCAAGAAAGAAATATCATGCTCAAAAGCACAGAACAGAAAAGCGTTGAGCAAGACAGCAATTCCACGGTCTCTATCAATTTGAATGTGCTTAAGCATACATGTTAACACCATATAATCTTCCCCTGTTATATCAATGTGAATAACAAGATTTGTTAGTTATAGATACCGAAGCTTCAATCCCATTCAATGTCAACTAATTTCAGCTTAAATAAACACGAAAGAACAAAAAAGACATTGTCCAGTCAGATCCGAGTTAGCGATACAACACAAAACAAACAAAACAACCACCTCAGTCTCCAAACAATAACTAAACTTACCAACAACTTCAACACGCTTCTCCAAATATCAGAAATGAAGCATTCCCTCATTGAAGAAGAAAATAAGACTACAAATATGAAGAAAACGAAAAGGATAATCCATAATACCTAAATGGTGTTTGGTCCTTTCAACCAAGTTCTTCCGATAGCGAGCCAAAACGCTAGCCATGTAAGCCTCCTTATCACCGGTGAACTCGTCGTTGGCTTCGGGCTCGGTGACCTCCAGGCACGTGGTGTGCACGTTCCTCCCCAGAACTATATCTTTTCCATTTCCCTCCTTCGCCGCCGCAAGCGGTGGAAGGGGCTCCGTTTCAACAACCGTCGTCGGATCGAAGTCCTCGGACAAGAGCCCAACCGGCACGGCATCTATTTCCATGGCAGTCTCTGAAACAAGATACAGATTAAGAGTTTCAGTATGTGCAGATCTAAAACCTAAGGTATAAAGAGAAACAGAAAAGGAGAGAGAGAGAGCGTGTGCGTATACAAGTACGTGAATGGAATGGTGGTGGCTACAGCTTTAATTGGAGGAAGCAGTGAAGGTGAAGAGAAGGGAGGCGGAAACTGGGGGGGCTGTTACAATTTATAGACCTTTTTCATATTGTTAATTAGATATTGTTATTTGGACTGCGGTAGCGGTTAGTTTATTTTTATTTTAAAATAATTTTTATAAGAAAATGTAACGCAGCATCAATTGGATATTTTAAAGATTTATTAACAGATATATTATAATAAAGGCTTTCATTTAATGGGGTTTATGCCAACGTATCTATTTATCTATAAACAGAAACGTCTTAGTCCCGACTAATCTACCACTTTCCCTCTCAACATGGTTTGTATTTTGTAATGCAAAAAGGTTTGAAGAATCTATTCCATGTTGAAGCTAAATGGATTGTTCAATAAGTCATCCCTTGAAAATAGTATTCTCAATTTTAATCAAGATTAGAACGTAAAGTTCTTAAAGATTATAAAGACCAAAGTAAATGGGTGAGTTTTAGTCTAAAATCTTAATTTATATTCACGAAAGTTTGTTTGCCAAAGATATTCTCAGGGGCACGGGCAGTTGACAATTTGAATTTGCTTGATTTTAATTGAATGAAACACGACACGAGGAGAAGTCTCGCTCTTCTTGCCATACGATAAGATGACTTTGAATCTAAACCAGAGCACCCCTACGAAGATAATTGATACACAGTCACGCTTGGACGCTTTTGGACAGCCCAATCCCAAAGGCCCTATTGTAATTTTGCATAACATTTTTACTAAATTCAATCTTTAAGTTGATAGGATAAAAAATATACGGAACAAAAGCTTCTTATTAGTTGTTTACATAAAAGCTTAGTTACAGTAGTGAGTCCAGTCCTTGGGATCAAAATATTTACTTCTAGGCCTTACAAGTACCAAACAAGGGTTCGGGCAATCCAACCGTCGGCATTGTTCATTGTCAACATGGTCCTACCTACGTAATTTGAGTTCTTTTTAAGGTTGTTATGTTTAATAATAATAATACAACGAAACAGCCCCATTATTAGTACAAGACTAGGGTTAGGACAAAGTTGGCAATACCAGGAAGATCCAATCCAACCACGATAATTCCAAAGCTCTTTTTTAAAATGAAAAGAAACTCCGTGATCACAAATATTTCAAATTAATTTCAATTTTTATCATAGGCCAACAAAACCTAAACACAAACGACAGCCTTACCCGAAATCCCCACCTTATCCCTCACCTCCCAACCCGCAACCCGCAACCCTTCCTCCCTTGCCACCCCAGCAACCACCATGGACGACTCTCCGATGAACAGCCTCCCTCAAGACACCCTCCACCAGATCTTCTCCTCCCTCCCTCTCCGTCAAATCGCTGCCTGCCGAACCGTCTGCAGATTCCTCGATCAAATGTTGACCTCTTCCTCCTTCACCTCCCTCATCTCCGACCGACCGCCTCTCCGCCTCCTCGCTCTCCGCCCTCCCCACCTCCACCGTCACCAGGCCGCCACCGCGCCTACGTCCTTCCTCAACGTCTACGACCCTGATCAGACCCAGTGGCTTAAATTTGATCTCAGCTTTTTGCCCTTCAGGTCTCTCCACCCCGTCGCGTCGGCAAGTGGCCTCGTCTATCTATGGGGTGACTCGGCGACTTCTGCCGAGTCTAGCAATAAAGCTCTTGTTGTTTGTAACCCGTTGACTCGCCGATTCAAGGTGTTGCCTCAGTTGGGGTCTGCCTGGTCGAGACATGGTGCCGTTGTTGTTGACTCGGCGAATCGTGTTATGGTACTCACTGAACTCGTGGCTCTTTACTTGTCAAGCACAATTGCGAGCTCCTGGCTTACATTTTCCTCTAATCTTCCGTCAAAACCCAGAAGTCCGATTTTAGTTTCGGACTCTGTTTTTGCCTTATGTGACGTTGGGTCTCCATGGAGGTCTCAATGGAAGCTGTTTACGTGCAAAATATCGAATCTCTCTGTTCCGAACAATACTGGCAACTACAGCAACGGGAGTACATCGACGTCAACGAATCACAACAAATGGGTTTGTTTAGAAAAGCACGAGTGGGCAGACATTTTTGATATAATGAAAAGGCCACGATTGGTACGAGGAAGTGGGAAGAAATTGTTGATGGTTGGAGGGTTAAAGTCGACGTTTTCATTGAACCCGTCTTGTTCGACGATATTGATATTGAGATTGGACTTGGAGAGGTTGGAGTGGGAAGAAGCTGGGAGGATGCCAATGGAGATGTATAGGTGTTTTCAGGAATCGAGTAAATTGAAGGTGTTTGGTGGTGGTGATAGGGTTTGTTTCTCGGCGAAGAGGGTTGGGAAATTGGCGTTGTGGGATGATTGTGGCGCAGATAGCGGTAGAGTGGTTTGGAGGTGGATTGATGGAGTGCCGGGTGGTGGTGGTGATGGGCTTTCTAGAGGTTTTCTTTTCGAACCCAAGCTTACCGATCTAGTTTGAAACTTGAATTGATATGTGCATTCTTAGAATTGAGCTGAGACGATAAACTTGTAATTAGTTCTGTCATTATCTTTGAAGAACCTGTTGCGAATCATAATCACCTGGTATTTGGTTTACCATTTAAGAAATATAACATAATGCTCTTGGCTTGTTAAACCTTCAAGCGAGAATTGTTTGTGTCTATAATAACACAGCATTTGTATATCCTATCAATAGGAGCTTGCCTGAGAGCATGTGAAATATACACAACCTTCATCAAATTTTCACGCCTGCTGACCTTGATTAATGTATTTCTGAATTTCATTTTCCTTCCTACTCTCTGGAGGGAGCTTATAAGCCATCAAGTGTAGCTTTCATACTAGCCCTTGACAATTCCTCAAAAGATCGTTCCTTTCTTCATACATCTATTTCAGCCATAACTCTCATCTCTCTCAATTGAAAGATTGTGCCCAACTAGTTTTGAGCTGCATATTCCCCGGTATGAATTTGCACTAATAGCTTATCTGTGCCACCCGTTGTAATCACACTACTATTGTACCTGAGATTTCGAATTCTGAGACAAGTTGAGTAAAGTTTTTCTCTGCGTCCGAAGTGAAAGGGCTATTTTCGGCGACCTCATGTCTGCCACAGTTTTCTCTTCACTAGACGAGTTAATACAGTAAAGAGGAAGAGATTCCTTTTTCTGTTTTGACTTACAAATAAATCTACATATTCTTCTATCAGTTGTCCTGCATAGTTGGTGTGTATTAACTTCCCTGGGGTCTGAATTTTTGGTATGTGATCTCTATCAAGCTTGCTTTGTTTTAAGTTCTGAGATGCTACATATTGCTGAAGTTTTGAAAGGCATTGATTTAACACATTTTAAATGAATGAAGTGTTTGTTGTATTTAGATTCTTTAGGCTTCAATTGGTTCGGGTACTTGTTGGGCAAGCAGTGATTAGGTAATGAAAAGCTTACAAAGCCTTATTCCTATAAAGAATCCATATTTAAGTTTTATGGATTATTTACAAGAAGTGTTATTCAAATTACGGGGTTTAAAGAGCATAAAATTGTTGCCCATCATTTCGTCAATTTGAAGTTTGAACCTTCACTAAAGTTGGTTTGATGCACATGTGATCACCAACCCCATCATGAAATTTTTACGGACAAGCCACTTAACGTTGGATTCTGGTTTTCACGTTGTTTTATCAAGCGGTAGCAGTCATTTTCAACAGTGCAAGTATGATTATGTTATGTGCATTTACCCAGGACCTATTCACATTAGGATACAAAAGAATCTTTTTTCTGACCTATGGTAAAAATTGGAGGAGGAGGAAGACTCATCCTACATTGAGTCTGCTGTAAGATTGATATACTTACAGAATAATTGCTTGAATTTTATTTAGTGGCGAGAGACTCTTTTATAAGGACTGCTACTGTTAGAGGGAGGGATCGGATCAGGATAGGATCCTAACCATTCAAGGAATCTTAACTAAATAAAAAATCTAGTTATTAAGGAAAATAAATTAAACAAGTTCATAAATTTCTAGTTAAGTCAGATTTGTTGCTGTCCACTTCTTTGTATGATCCGGGACTTTGATCTTGTGCTCAAGTTCAAACTCATGGTAAAGCTTGTTGGAATGCAGCAACTGGTTCTCATGTGGCATCCTCTGGTTGACACCCTGTCCACTGCAGTAGTAGTGCTCGTGTACCCCTGTTTAACACTTTAACCTCCTGCTGCAAAAAAAAAGCCCGCGGAGTGATAAAGGCTTTGCCATCATAAACTGGTGGTAAGGTGCCCATAGTAGCTAGTTGTGACACGTGGAAGAAATCATGTAGTCTATTTCTGCCGATAGCTCAAGTCCATAAGTATAAGCAAACGATCCTACTCTACCTAAGACCGTGAAATGACCAAAAGAGGTGAGTACTAGGTATACTCTTCCTTCGAAGAAAATCAGGCCATCCCATGCAGCTCAATTTGTTCCCAGGTCACCTTGTTCAATGCATTGTTGAAGTTGTAACATCTCCTGGAAAGTCAATGTCTTTCGCCAAAATATCATCAAAAATTACTGCTTGACAGCTTGAGGGAAAGAGACTGCCATGAAATGTTTTGAGTCCTCATATCTCCTAGATAGAGAATCACCAACTTTATTCAACTTCCTTGCTTTGTACTCCACCCAAAAGTCAAACTCTATTAATTTGTTTGTGGAGACGTAGTGAGACGTTGTTCTCGTGAAGCTAAAATTAATGTTATAAAAGTTGAATCGGTGACTGAACAAGAACAATTGATTCAACAGTCAATAATTTAATCAGAATTTAATCGTGATTAACTCAATGACTAATAAATATATAAAATTTTATTTTATATATTATATATAAGATAATTTTTAAACATATTATTTAATTATTTATCTAACTTAAATCTTTAAACTTTAAAATATATAATTTTTTTTTAAGTTCACCAACACAACACAAAATAAAATAACAAAACTTACTAGTTATATTTTATCAAAAAAATAAAAAAAGATAAGTAGTCATAAATTCATTCAAGTTAAAATCAAATGTTCCTTCACCATTGCCAATATGAACATCTTTAACAGATTTCAAATTTCGCAATTTCTTCATCACCTAATTTCATCATAAACAATATTAGACAAAATTACACTTGGAAATAATATATCTAATATTTAATATTATATTACAAAGTAAATTAATTAATAACTTTCATATTGTTGTGGTGCTTCATTAATTATTGAAATTGCATTTGAATCTTTTGATTTTTAAATGAATACTCTTCATTTTAAATGAACCGGCCGGTACTTTCTTTCACCGGTTCAGCGGTTTTTATCAGTCCGACCGTAAAATGAACGGGTTAATCACTCATAAAAATTAAGGGTTAAACCGGACCATTTCATGCTCCAGGTCACCAATTCTCTGGTCCAACTGACCGGTTCGGTTCGGTTTTCAAAACACCGACTAAAATGATAAGTGTGCATGAGAAATTGCCTTCCTTAAAGGTAAGGATGCCAAGTAACTACCTTAGCCAATCCAGTGAGTTCCCTCTAGTATGCAGGCAATTTGAGGTGCCGACGGCAATCTTGCAGCTGAAAAAGGAAATTGGGTGACCCTCTTATTATAGGACAACTCCAAACGCATTGTCTAAAGCATCACATTCTATAAAAAACTCAGTCTCAAAATTGGGTAGCTTAAGGACTTAGGTTGTTGAAAGAGAGATCTTTAATTGAAAGATGTAGTAAGACGTTGTTCTAATAGCAGCGGCTGAGTTTTCCTTGAAGGTCGTAGCCCATAACCAAAATGCTAAGTGAAAGTATGTAGATAGCAGCAGCTGTGGCTACTTAGCCTACTTTAGGTGGCGGCTAAAGTTGCCGAATCCAGATCCTCTGTATAAGTTAACCCTGTCTTATTCTGTCCAATGTCCAAACAACGTCGTGTTATATAAAAATTTGACAGGGGTTATAAAAGTTAGACAGACACCTATGGGACCCACCCACAGGTGCCGTTTTTAAGCCACAACCAAAAGTTAGCTTTTGTTTTGGAAAGCCAAATTTTGTTGTTTTCAAACATTATTTCAGAGGTTCTTATTTTTTGCTTATTATTGCTATGAACCAAATTAAAAATAATCAAGAATTTAATGATATTATTTAATATCATTAATTAATAAATAATTTCATAATAATAAGAGTAAGAGTAAGTAGAAAATT
>JAOQMS010000002.1:8477401-8498401 GCA_027563885.1 Erythroxylum longipes | reverse complement strand
TATTATTTGATAAATGATAAGAACTTCTAGTGTGTTTAGCAAGTTCACATGCTTCACAAAACAAAGAATTAAAAGAAGTTCTTTTAAACAAGTTTGGATAAAGTTTTGCTAGAATAAAAAACGAGGGATGTCCTACCCGCCTATGTCACTGTAGAATTTCCTTATTAATCACATCATCTCCAAAAAATGCTTGATGTGCCATTGTTAGGTGCCCTTCTTCCAAGTCATATAAGCCATCCTGCAGCCTACCAGTTCCAATCCTCTGGCTTGTGTGAAGGTCCTGAAGAACACAATAGTCAGGAAAAAATTCAACTTTGCAATTAAGGTCCTTAGTGATAGAACTGACAGAGAGAAGATTAATAGGAAAACAAGGTACATGAAGTATTGAGGATAGGGTAATATTGGGAGTACAGTTAACAGAACCTGTACCAGATACGGAAGTAAAAGACCCCTCTTCTATTCAAACATTATCCCTGTTGTTTCCATGATTATGTTAAAAAATTTCTTTTGAGAGCCTGTCATATGTTTGTTCGCTCTAGAGTCTATAATCTAAGGATTATCTTTAGAATTGTAGTACTCAATACCTGATTTGGCAAGCTTTGATGCACCAACTGTGGAAGCAGAGTCTGTTTTTGAGAGAAGTTGTCTTAAGGCTTGAAGTTCCTCGTTGGATAATCCCCCAACTAACTATGTTTTGGACACTTCATTTCCATCAACCAAGTGGGCCTAACCCCTTACCACTAAGTCGCCTCATTTGCCACGACTTTGATTAGGCCTTCCATGCAATTTCCAGCAGGTTTCTCAGGTATGTCTTGATTTTCTACAATAATCACAGTGTAAGTGATCCTTATTAGATGAGGTATTTGCAGGTTTCGGCTTTTCAGTAGAACTTGCTACTAATCCTGCTTCTTCAATGATAGGTGTATGTAGCATAACATTTCACCTAATTTCTTCTTACTGAACTAGAGAATGTGTTAGCTGAACGGAAGAGAAAGGATCTTTTCCAAGTATTGTACCTCGTATATGATCATACTCTGGGTTAAGACCCGCTATCTTCTTCTATCATTTTCGGGAATCTAGCACCGTCTTTTGAGCATTCTGCATGAAACTCCTGATAATAGTCTAATTTCTGCCACAACCCACATAACTCCGCAAAATACTGTGATACAGTCATATCTCCTTGCTTCGTGTTGTGCAATTTATTACGAAGATAAAAAATTTGAGCTTTATTACCTATTTGAGAATAGGTCAGAGAAGCAGCTTTCCATATCTTTGCCTCTGTGTCAAGTAGCAAGTATGTCCTAGCAATCTCCGGCCTCATTGAATTGATGAGCCAAGACATGACGAGAGAATTCTCGGACTCCCCCTTATTATAATCAAAATTATTGACGTCGAGTCTCTTACTGTCATCATTAATGTAACCCTATAATCTTCTAGCTTTGATGAACAACAAACAAGATCTTGACCAAGCAAGATAATTAGTTCCATCAAGTTTTACGAGACTGATTTGAAGTGAAGGATTATCGGAACTCGACAGAATTACCTTCTTTCCCTCCATCTTCTTTAGTATTACTCATGATGATCAACAAAGAATATGCCAATGGGGTAAATATAAGTTGTTCAAAAATGTGCTTTTGGTGTATGGGTAGAAAGAAAAATACTAGACGGACCCAGAAACAAAACAGACCGAGGAGAGGCAAGGAAGCAAAGGTACTGGCAGAAGGTAAGAGGTACGTTTGACACCACCGGAGGAGAGGCAAAAGGCCAGCGACCTTGGTGGAGAAACCGAGGCGAAACATTGGCTGGAAGGTGGCGTATGGTACTCATGCGCGGCGACGGCAGAGAGACTATGGCGGTGCGTGGCGGTGCAGTTGATGTCGGGTCTTTCACAGTGGAAGTCGCCGGCCACAGCTGAAGCAATCTAGGTGGGTGGTGAGAAGAAAAACACGTTGCCACTTAGGCAGTGTTCTTTCCTATTTGGAACGAATAGTCAGGAAAAAAAAAGCCCCTAAATCAAATAGGGCTCTGATATCATGTTGAAAGTTGAAGATAATTTTTATTTCATACATTGTGTACATAGGAACAAGGGTTTATATACAAAATTCCTAGGACTATGTAGGAAGTAATCTAGCTATTAACTCTGTGAAATCCCTCGAGATTATAGGTGTAATTATAACAATATCAATGCTAAGAATATCTCTGCTCAACAATTACATCACTTATGTTTCTATTGTCATGTTGCTTAGCAAACTTTTGAGACCAACTTTGAAGTTTTTTCTAAAAGTTATGTTAAATTTTTACACACAGCTACATACTGAGATCTTCTGTTACCTGACTTGTTTTCATAGTTCACCTTGCTTTCTGTCTCTTATTTCCTATTGTCTTTCCCTTTTTCTTGGCAGAGCCTTTGTAATGAAGCAGATCGTAATTATGCTCAACAATTAATGGGTGACTTTTCCAGTGCAAGGACAGCATGTAATGCAGATTGTGGAGGTGCACCTTCGTTTAATAGGTATAGATATTCATTGAGCATACGCTATATATGCTTATTGCCTTATTTGCTGAATAGAAGGAGTTTATTCAACTCCTTGAGTAAAACAACTAGTTCCATTATATTGCTGATGAGTGATAACCTCTAATATGCTTGACATTGCCACGTTGTCATTAATCTTTTGGTAAGTTTTATTTTCTTTTTTCCTTTCTGTAAATGGAATCAGGGATTTTGCAGTTGACTTTGAACCATGCTCTAAGCTTGAGGATCTAAATTTGACTGTTAGAAAGACTTCTAAGGGTATGGATCAAAGTTTTCTTGAAGAGGACCTTCTGGGAAGGTATTGACTTAGCAAGGCTTTATTAAAAATTCTTCCTTCTATTACTCGATTAATCCATTCAATTTCAAGCAATTTATTGGTTTTTTACTAGACTGAACATTTTTGGGCTGGATTAATAAAAACATCACTGACTTCTGGTCTGTTAGAATGCCATATAGTCAAAATGCAACTTAAATTCACAGTGGCGGACTTTCAACGTCTTGTTCACAGATAGCCAATGATATTGAAAATTGAAAAATGCGATCATATTGCTCATGCGCATTATTCAAGATAACAATAGAATCTGCAGAGAAAGAAATTGCTTGCTGTCCTTGTGTTATGACATATTTCTTGTTGCAATGGGTGGGGAAATAAGTGTGAGATATGGTACGGTTGGATGTCTCCTTAAGAATTATTGGGTGAAACTTCAAGAAGAAGTCCTCCATTATAGGGAGAGGATAATTGACTTTGATTGTAAAAGCTCCTATTTAGATATGTTATTTTTCTTAAAATGGCAAAATATTAGATATGTTATTTTTCTTAAAATGGCAAAATAAACTAGTATCGAGCCACTCGGTGGTTTAATTTTGATATTGTGAAATTTAATGCAGGAAAGAAACAGCACACATTCCCATCCATGAAATAATATTTTCTACAATTGACAAGCCTAAACTTCTCAGTCAGGTATTACTTCGTTTTCTATGGTTTGAATTTGCATTTTGTCCTGGCAATTTTCCTTTTGTTGATATCTGATGAACTTAAATGTATTGGTTAACTGAATTTTCAATCGCAGATCTTCCATATCAGCTAGTTTTAGTGTTCCAATGCACTTTAAGTTTCGTTGTGTTTGTTGCAATAAGTTAAATTCAGTGTTGGTTCTGGCGTTCAGGAAATAAATTAAATTTGAAACCAGGCATTAGTTGATTCTGATATTATGGAATAGCAGATCAACTTTTGATTTGACTATTCTAATTTTTGCTTTAATTTCTCACTTTGACCTATAGCAATAGGAGGAGGCCCTCAGCTAATTTCTGTTAGTATAACACTTTCTTGCATTTACTGCATTGCTGATTCTACTAGGGAGACTGCTTGGATGTACTTGTTTGATGCAATTCTTGATAACCTAATTTATTAGTCTTTGACTTATTATAACTTTCTTCTCCAACTTTAGTTTGTCAATGGACTTTTATGCATATCTTTTAACAGAAAGGAAAAGGGAAAAAAAAATTCTTATGATCTCTATGTGCCTAGTTAATATTTGTACTGCATTCTGAAAATATTTTGTGTTAGGATTGACCGGAGCATGAAGAGGAATGGAAAATCTAGGTTTAGAAAGTTGCAAACAATTAAATGAGACATCTAGGCTTTGATTATATTTGTGAGTTTGCATTTATAGCCGTGAATTTTCTTCTGACATGCCATCTTTTGCTTCTAGCTTTCTGCTTTGCTTTCTGATATAGGACTTAACATCCGTGAAGCACATGTTTTCTCAACAACTGATGGATACTCTTTGGATGTGTTTGTTGTGGATGGATGGCCTGACGAGGTACTTGTTAATTTGTTCATAATTATTTGTTTAATTGTTTTCATCTGGAAGTATTTGTTGTACGTTCATAAGTTTTGGGTTTTCTGTTGTTTCACATTTCTCTTATGATTAATGTCCTCCTAATGATAATTCTTACTACATGTTTTTTTGACGAGTGATACATTTTGGCCAATGATAGTCTCTATTATATTGTAAAATAATAATGATTTTTTTTCTTTTTTGTACTATAATTTAATCAAACTAATTATTTAAACAAATTCTGCTTTATCCCAGGTCACTGACCTTATTTTATTAAGGAGCATTGGGATTATATTTCTTTATGACAGGGATCTGTGCTGAGTCCAAATGTTGCTGACTTTGCAATGTTGTGCCCAGGATACAGATGGTTTGCATGAGGCTATGGAAAAAGCAATTGCTAGAAGTGAGGTGAATGTTTTTTCCAATGCTCTTTTGTTTTAGTTATGCTACTTAATTGTAGTTAACATAGTCGAAAACAGAGGAAACTAAACTTGTTTCTATGTCCTGTAACTGGTGTCATAGAATTGTTAACTCCTAAAAAGAGAATTTTCATGCGACTCCCAGTTTCTTCTATTTCTATTGGGCCTTGTTTGTATTCTTCTGTTCTGTCTTGATAAAGCTGCAATGACTTTCTTGTTCCTTCAGTAAAATAGATGACATAGAAAACCAGAAATATGAAATATAGAATTGACAGTTTGATCTTAGGATGAATTTGGAAAAGACACTGGAAAGGTAAATTTTATTGTTATGAAACTTGGAGTGGCTTGGCTAGTAACCCACATCTTGGCTAGTAACTTGGACTGGATGAGTTTTTGACATGCCAATGATCAGCTTGACCTATGGCACCTGAGAAACCTGGTGAATCGAAATTGTTTCTGGATCAAATGTTTAAATTGATATATCATGTATTTGATTTATTAAGATATGTTCCAAAGGCTAGAAGACATAACCGTTGGTGTTTGTAATTTCCTTGCATACGTAATTTTTACATTTCCACTTATTTATTTCTTCCTGGTCATGTGAGTCCTTCCATTGTGGTCTTCCTTCATCTTGGCAAAATATCACTGATTTTTAGGTGTCAAATCCATGAGATAGAACCTGTCTCCTTCCTCTCTTTTTATCAATTATTTTTCCTTACAAAACTGGAAACTAAAACTTATATATGTTTACTATACATATATTCCTGACCTTCTATACCTTTGATCTACATTCTTGCTGTGGTTTTATTTCTTTCCCTTCATGTTACTAAGATTATCTGTTATTTTTGATACTTTCTTTTAAAATGTAATTTAGTACTGAATGTTTTTTCCCTAGTTAATCACTACTGGTATTATAGAAGTGGAATTCAGAATAAAATTGTTGTTAGAAAGTTTATGTTTGCACATTGCAAATAATATAATTATTTTATTTGGGTTACAGTGCGGGGTATATCAAATTATCACTTCTATGGGACTGTTTCCTTCCATTGCCAGTTCCATGAGCATTCCAAACATTATCATTCAAAAATTCGAGAGGTTTCATTCTGTGATAGGAATCCTATCAACATTACCCCTAATTCCATGTGAAATGAATATTCTTACTAACAATGTTATGTTGTTTTCATCTTAAACTTATGAGTTTGGCATCTTGATGGTTTATGGTGGATAAGTGCTAGCAATGTTAGCACTTCTCCTAGTGATCAACCCATATTACCTAAGCAACCTAAGCCCATTAAAACTTATGTTTGTAGGAGCAAGCTAGGGAAGGGGGAATCTGCCATGTAGGCAGGTTGTTATGAGTTTGTTATAGGTAGTTAAGGAGAGAGAATATGTAATGAGGAATATAGCTGAACTGGAAGAGGAGGGGGCATGTTTTTTGAATTGTGAAGGATTTTTTAGGCCTGGATATTTTTCTAGGAGGGGAGCTTGCTCCAATTGTCTTTCTTACATACATAAATAATACAATCTCTATAGTATTTCCTATCAATTGGTGCTTTCATTGAGAGAACCAGAGGGGTAGAGATTGTATGCAAACACGAATGGAGGCTAGATTATCTGTGGTGGAAGCGTCTCTTAGGAGGCAAGAATCATCTCTCTCAGTCCAAAAGGGAATGGTTAAGTTACATGATACCACATTGAAGGACCTAAAAACACCGCTAAGTACCTTGATGGCTAGCATTGAGTCACTGGCCAAGTCCCAAAATCTTCTACAGTAAGAGTTGAGAGAAGGATTTCAAACTCTTACGGCCAAAAACCCACAGAAGTAGAGTGGGGGAGAAGAAGGAGAAGGACCACCAGTGCTATCCCACCACATGTCTTCTTCTGTTGGTGGTGATAGACCAACAAATGGCTTACAAGGGTCAGGACCTCGTGGACAGGAAGATCGCACTACTTCAACTGCTACAGAGCTTGCATGGGAAGAGTACAAAAATGCAGCACGATGGGTTGACCTTCCTTCGTTCCACGGTGAAGACCCTTGGCGTGGGTCATGCGAGCTGAATCATATTTCATGGTCCACAAAATTCCTTCAGAACTTCGTTTGCCGATGGTTTAGATATGTATGGAGGGAACTACGTTGTATTGGTTCATGACCTTACGTGAGTTTGCTCCTTGCATGACTTGGGAACGTTTCAAGTGTTCCTTGTTTGACAGATACGGGGGAAAGGATGAAGGGAACCTGATTGAGCAACGAACAACTTATGGAGAGAAGGGCTAAAGGGTTGTGTTTTAAGTGTGGCCAAACCTTCGGTCCACTTCACCAATGTCCAGACAAGGAATACAAGTTGATTGTTTGGGAAGGAGACGAGACAAAGACGATAATAGGGAGAATAATCAGGAAACAACAAAGTTAGAAGAGCAATAGGAGGATTGGGAATTAGTATGCAACTCGGTTGAGTTCAGAGAAATCGGGAAAGTTCAATCCTCACCCACGAAATCCATGATTTTGATGGGTAAGCTTAATGAAATGCCTATCTTAATTATGGGAGATAGTGGAGCTAGTCATAATTTTGTGTCCAGCATGTTGGTGCAAGCTATGGGAGTCTCCATTACTCCTACTCGAACCTTCCCAGTAAGATTGGGAGATGGGCATTGGTCTTTCTCACAAGGAGTTTGCAAGGAGGTAAAACTGGAAATGAATGTGGTAGAGTTTAGTGTAGATTAATACGTTTTTGATATTGGGAGACTTGATTTAATAGTAGGCGTTGCATGGTTGGAGACATTAGGAGTGGTGAGGGTTGATTGGAAGAAGATGTGTATGTCCTTCGACCAAATGGGAGTAGAAGTCACTTTGCAAGGCATTAATATGCAAGGCTCCTCCTTATGCTCTACAATAGATGCACAAGCGCCAGGAAGTGGAAGTAGAAGGGCTGTTGTGGTCCATAGGAATCAGTGGATCCGTATATGAAGAAATGGGAACCCTAAATGCAGTGCAACAAAAGGAATTGCGGGTTGTTTTGTTCAGATTTGAGTCAGTTTTTGAAGAGACAAAACAGCTGCCACCTAAGAGGGCTAATGACCATGCAATCAACTTGTAGGAAAGGGCAGAACCTGTGAACATTCGTCCCTATAGGCAGGCACATCATCACAAGGATGAGATTGAGAGGCAGATTTGAGAGTTGCTGGAAATCGGAGTCATTAGGCTCAGTATCAGTCCCTTCTCAAGTCTTGCGATTCTTGTTAAAAAGAAGGATGAGTCATGGCGGATGCATGTTAATTACAGAGCTTTGAATAAGCTCATGGTGCCCGACAAGTTTTCAATTCCAGTGGTAGATGAGTTGATGGAGGAGTTAGATAGGGCCAAAGTATTTTTCCAAGGTAGATTTGGAGTTACATGGGGCCAAAGTATTTTTCCAAAGTAGATTTGAAGTCAGGTTTTCACCAAATCAGGGTTAGAGAAGAGGATATCTATAAAACGGGGTTTCGGACTCATAGAGGGCATTATGAGTACTTTAGTGATGCCCTTCAGACTCATGAACACACCCGCTATGTTTCAATCCACTATGAACTCTATTTTCAAACCTCTGTTATGTAAGTTCGTTCTGGTTTTCTTTGATGACATTTTGGCTTACAGTTCAGATTGGAATCAACAGATGCAACATTTGGCTTGGGTGTTACAACTCTTATTGGACAGTCGATTGTATACTAATATGAGGAAATGTATTTTTGGACAGCAATCTATGAAGTATCTGGGCCATGTTATCTCATGTGAAGGGGTAGCTATGGATCCATTGAAGATCAAAAGCATTTTGGAGTGGCTTATTCCCAAGAATGTGAAGGGAGTACGAGGGTTCCTTGGTCTCACCGGGTACTATAGAAAATTTGTCCAAGATTATGGTAAAATTGCAAAACCAATTACTGAACTTACCAAGAAAGACGGGTTCAGTTGGAGGAAGGAGTCCCAAGAAGCTTTTGAAGAGTTGAAGAAGAGAATGACCACATCACCAGTTCTAGCCTTACCAGATTTATCCAAGGAATTTTTCGTCGAGTGTGACGCTTCAGGAAGGGTTTGGGTGCTGTCCTAATACAAGAGGTCTGCCCATTGGCTTATTTCAGCAAGGCACTAGTTGAATCAACTTATTCCAAATCTGTTTGTGAGAAAGAAGTGATGGCGGTAGTGATGGCAATTCAGCATTGGAAGCATTTTTTAACTGGGAGACATTTCAAGGTTTATACCGACCATAAGAGTTTGAAGCATTTATTAGACCAGGGATTCCATCAATAGATCAACAATGTTGGCAAGCTAAGTTGTTGGGTTTAGACTTTGAAGTTATCTATAAACCTGGAAAGCAAAATGGAGCTGCAGGTGCCCTCTCTAGAGTGGAAGACGATAAGATATTGTTCACGGCAATTTCAGCCCCATTTTGGCTTGATATGGATGTGGTCCGACAGGAGGTCAAGGGGGATACCAAATTGAACTTACTATTACAGCTCTCCTACAGAACCCCAACTCTAAACCTGATTATCATCTAAGGAACGACTTGTTCTTCTATAAGAACAGGTTAGTTCTTTCATCCACTGCAACATTAATTCCCCAATTACTGCAAGAGTATCATTTCTCACTTTTAGGGGGACATTCTGGTTTCTTAAAGACCTACAAGAGGGTGGCTAGCTGATTGTTGGCTAGGAATGAAGTTGTCAATATAGAAGTTTGTTCGTGAATGTGCCATATGCCAAAAGAATAAATACATGGCTATGTCTCTAGCTGGTCTCTTGCAACCCCTAACTATTCCCAAGCTGATTTGGGATGAAGTCTCAATGGATTTTATTACAGGGCTCCCGAAGTCCCATGGTTACGAAGTCATAATGGTGGTAGTAGATCGACTATCAAAGTATGCTCATTTCTTACTTCTCAAACACCCTTTTACAGCTAAAACAGTGGCTGAAGTATTTATCCGAGATGTGGTGAAATTGCATGGTGTTCCTAGCTCCATATTGAGCGATAGAAACCCACTCTTCACTAGTAATTTCTGGAAAGAGTTATTGAAGCTACAAGGGACAGTATTGAAGATTAGTTTTTCCTACCATTCCCAAACGGACGGTTAAATGGAAGTGGTTAATAGGTGTCTAGAAACCTACCTTCGTTGCTTCACTACCGAACAACCTAAAAAATTGGTCTTATTGGTTATCTTGGGCTGAATATTGGTATAATACTATCATGTCTCTATTGGGAGGACTCCTTTCGAAGTCGTCTATGGTCACGTTCCACCAACCTTGTTGCATTTTTCCGAAGGAGAAACGCAAGTGGAATCAGTGGCGCTAGCTTTGGTTGATGGAGATGAAGCTTTACGCCCACTCAAACACAAACTATTACGTGCACAATCTATTATGAAGAAATTTGCAGATGTTCACAGGAGGAAGGTGAATTGGTCTTTGTTAAGCTAAGACCACATAGACAGCTTACTATTGCAAGGTGAATTGATCCCAAGCTTTCTGCTCAATATTACGGTCCTTTTAAGATCATTGGAAAGGTGGGACAGGTTGCTTATAAACTATAGCTCCCACCTACATCCAAAATACATCCGGTTTTTCACGTTTCCCAGCCAAAGAGGGCATTGGGCAATCATCCTGTTGATCATAGTCTTCCTCAAGGTTTAGAAATTGACACCTTGGAATTGGTTGAACCTGAAGTAGTCTTAGCCTCATGCATCACTAAGTCCAAGGGCAGGAATATTCAACAGTGGCTCGTCCGTCGGAAAGCTAAACCAGCAGAGGAAGCAACTTGGGAGGATGTAGAATTCATTAAAGGCCAATTTCCTTCTACCCAACTTGAGGACAAGGTGCCTATTGAGGAGGAGAGATTTGCTAGCAATGTTAGCGCTTCTCCTAGTGGTCAGCCCATATTACCTAAGCAACCTAAGCCCATTAAAACTTATGCTTGTAGGAGCAAGCTGGGGAAGGGAGAATTTGCCATGTAGGTGAGTTGTTATGAGTTTGTTATAGGTAGTTAAGGAGAGAGAATATGTAAGGAGGAATATAGCTGAACTGGAAGAGGAGGGGGGCATGTTTTTTGAATTGTGAAGGATTGTTTAGGCCTGAATATTTTTCTAAGAGGGGAGCTTGCTCCAGTTGTCTCTCTTACATACATAAATAATACAATCTCTATAGTATTTCCTATTAACAAGAGATCAATTGTGGAAGGAGTACGCTCTTGCTAACCTCCATTATTAAACGTCCTCTATGAGTTCTTGGATTCTTAAGTCTGCTAGTTTTATTGTCATGGACATCATTTAGTTAAAGTTGATGGCTATCGACAAAATTATGGCCAAAATATCAAATGAAAAGCTTAAATTGTTATTTATAACATTCATCTAAACTGGTGCATCTGTGTTTGGTTTAGTGCTCCTCCTTTCTACCTGCATCATTAGTTTTTATCGGCTATCATTTATGGAAATGCAGGGGTCATGGTCTGGTTCCTTTCATTTGCAGTCAGCCACAGAGAAATTGTTGGTAATGCAGTCAAAATCTGGAAACTGGGAAATAGACAGGAGACTACTGAAGATAGGAGAAAGAATTGCTTCTGGGTCTTGTGGGGATTTGTGAGCCTTTTCAAACTTGAAATGGATTCTCTTCAATGTTTTTTTTTTTCTGCTGTTCATAATTTTTCTTTTTTCACATAAAGATATCGTGGAGTTTACCTGGGGCAAGATGTTGCCATTAAAATTCTTAGATCCGAGCATTTAAATGCCACTCAAGAAGAAGAGTTTGCTCAAGAAGTGGCAATACTGAGGTGATTAACTGTTAATACGTTGCTCTCTTTTTTTTTTTTTGAACAATGTTTCTTGCTATTAAAATTTCGTTTTTAAATGTAAGTTTTATTTTCTCATGAGCCATTATAATCCTTATCAACTTGCATCCCCACTTTAAAGCAAGTTATACAGGTTAGATAATAGTTTAGCACCGTACAACCAGTTCTTATATTTAGATGTTGAACATAAAGAGATGTATGGCTATCTCATCTTTCCGGGATATATTCTTGAATGTTTGAGGGAGATTTTGTCTTGGGATTGCATCAATTGGAAATGCCAATTCATTAATTCCTTATGTATTCCCAGTCCAATAATTATTGTTAAGTTGACATATACTGATACATTATTTTGTTCTAATTCTAGCTAATGAATGTTAACATCTCTTGTGCAAGCATCCATGGTAAGCATTCAAGCAGCTGGGAAGAAGATTCCTGATTATTTATGATCCTTTTTGCTGCTGTTGGCCATCTATAAAACATAAGTTGTTAGAACAGATAAAATAATCTAGAAGAGGATCATTCAAGCCCCTTGGAACATTCTGCCTTCCTGTTCTATCTCCCACTATTTACATTTGATTGTTTCATCAAGTGGTGCATTTCTGAGTTTATATTACTTTTTATGCCAGTTAAACTTTTTAATTCTAACAATTTTAAGCTTTTTATTTTTACATATGTAGTAAATCTTATGGTAAACATGCCTAAATGAGTGTCCAAATAACTGCTTTGTTTTGGATTGCTTCTCTTGATGCAGGGAAGTTCAGCATAAAAATGTTGTTCGTTTCATTGGTGCTTGTACTAAGTCTCCACATCTGTGTATAATTACCGGTATGCAACAGCTTTACTGTCAACTTTGTTTATTTGTATCACATCTTTTATCCAATTAACATCCAAAGGGCTCTTTTAGTGTTCATATTCTGATTTCTTTTAGTTGGTGACGATTCACATATATCCTCCATTATTCATACCTTTAATGGTCATTGAAACCATTACGTCCGAATTGACAATGACCACTGAATATTAGGTGCATGGTCTAATTTGTCATCATATTTTACTTTTGGTTGGTAATCAACTCGCATTTGGTTAACAGGGAGGTGCTTGTAATCCTTGCTAGGGCAAACACTGTGGACATCTTTGCTTATTAAGTGCTTCCCAAGTGAATGTCCTACCTGGCTTTTGCACTTATCTATGGTTTACTGGTAGAGACTCTGGAAAAACTGTATAGTTAGGAGACTATTTTAGGAAATATATTGTAACAGATTGTATCCTTAAGTTAGGATATTATTGGTCAGGCTTCTGATAGGATTGGCTAAGATTCTGATAAGATAGAGGAAATATACGTTCTGCTTAATTTCTGATATGGTGTTAGAGCAGGTTTGGTCTGGATTATTAATTTCTCAGTTGTCCATCTAGATGTCTAGTCCCAGCGGCCCGGTCCGGTTATCATTGCGTTTATTTCAAGTGACAACTGGATGTCTAGTCTCAGTTATACTTGAGGGGGAGTGTTAGAGTATCCCATATTGACTAAACATGAAAATGTTAAAGGGTTTATAAGTAGTAAGGGTCAACTATCTAAATGACTAGTTCTAGTCATTTTGACAACTATTGACCCAAGCCTAATTATTATTATTGGACTCTACACTCTGCTTATATTAAAAATTCTAATAGTTTTCATATTTTCTTACCCAGAAACGAACAAAAAAAAATTCTGCATGTGTTTTAAATGTTTTTACATTATATCTGCAATAAGAAGTCTCACTTCATATTTGTACCTGTTCTAAGGACGCCAAGTTGAATTGTGATGTCAACTTTGAATAAATTTTAGATGGAAGTGTATTTAGTTCTGTTATGTTGTCTGCCTTGTTTTAGTTTTCCATTTTGTTGAACTATTATCTGTATTGCTGCTGTTCATGCTTCCAGAGTACATGCCTGGAGGAAGTCTCTATGATTACTTGCATAAGAACCACAATGCACTGAAGCTGGCGCAGTTGCTGAAGTTTGCTATAGATGTTTGCAAAGGGATGGAGTATTTGCATCAAAATAACATTATACATAGAGATTTGAAGACAGCAAATTTGTTGATGGATACTCGCAATGTGAGTTATTTCAAAATATTTGCCTTGGATGAACTTATTAACAGAATGCCTGCTCATTATTGATTGCAGTTACTCTTTGGCTTTTTATTAGAACTATTAGTGAAATTAAAACAAAAATGAACAGGATCATAATGGCTTCACTATGACTGAAAGCATGTGAACATTGTTTCAAGGTTGTCAAGGTGGCAGATTTTGGAGTTGCTCGCTTCCAGAGTGAGGAGGGAGTGATGACAGCTGAGACTGGAACATACAGATGGATGGCACCTGAGGTATGAATCTGTTAACCTTAGTAAATTCTTACCCAAACAAAGCTTTTATCCTTTTCTTTTGTTTCCTTTTATTTTGATTTGTATCAAATGTTTGATCTGCATTGGACTGTCACAAGGTTATAAACCATCAACCATATGACCAGAAGGCAGATATATTCAGTTTTGCTATTGTGCTCTGGGAGCTGGTGACTGCCAAGGTATTTTCTGAATTGAAGAGCACACTTGGGTTTTAGTTCAACTTTAGAAGTATAATGGTAATTTTTTTGGTGATAATTCTTAATCTTAAGTTTTACATTGGGTTTGCAGGTACCGTATGATACAATGACACCACTACAAGCAGCCCTGGGAGTGAGACAGGTTGGACACACGTCTATTTCTACATATATATACATGTCGAGATATTTCCTATCTGTAACCATGTTTTGGTTGAAGTTGAATCTTGGTATCTTGTTTTAGGTTAATGACAATGTGTCTTTCTTTTTCGCTAACTTCTTTACGTTTACTTCATCTATGCATCTTCATGGGTTTCATAAAAACATCTTGCGCTAATACCTTGCTATTTGAATGTTCGAAAATATAAATTACCCACATTTAAATAAACATCTATCATTTGGACTGGAAAACCAAAACAATCCTTAATTAGGAGGATATGGTGTATTGACAGGCACAATTAAAATTTATGAAATATATCTAGATTCAACGAAATGTGAAATTGGAAAAGTTGAAACGGCAAATGCTCCTCTGGCTGAATGTTTATCCCTTTGCAGTCTTATGAATTGCTGACGTTTCTAGTTTTCAGGGTTTGAGGCCTGATCTTCCTGAAAATGCAAACCCAGGGCTGGTGGAGTTAATGCAGAGATGTTGGGAAGCAGCTCCTGAAAAGCGGCCTTCATTTTCAGAGATAAAGATTGAGCTTGAAATTCTTCTCCAAGAAGTTCAGGTAGTCATATAGCACTTTCTTGCCCTCATTTAAAACCAAATCATAGTCTAATATACCTCATTAAGACATTCATATGCCAGGAAACTACCGAAGCGGTTAATGGCAGCTGAAGGATTCCTGTATCCAGAATTCTAACACGCACATTTTGACAAATTTTAGTTCTACTTTATTTTGGTTTTTCACTTGAGGATCAGTTAAAGAGGTTTTCTTGAACAATGCAAGGGAAACAAATTCTCGAAAGCTGTGCGGTGAACATTAAGAGATGCGAGAGAGCATGATAAGTATAATTTTGGTACTTAATAGCAGTTCCTTAGGTTGACAGGCTTCCAAAACCAACTTGTAAAGCAGTTGAGTATTCTTTACAAGAAAGATACGTAGTAACTTATGCTTATTTAATCATCATAGCTTATTGTTCGTTATCGCTGCGCGTGATCAAATATTACACATTAGATGTTGTAAACGTTTTGCATGGAGATGTAGTCAACGCTGGTCAGCAAAATGGGTTCTGTAGTACCTACTGCCTAGTGCTTGCGTTGCTCAAGATTTCCTGTCCAACCTCCTTAGTATGAAAAAACCAGTTTGACATTTGGTTCAGGCATTTGCTTTGTTGCATCTGTATAATTCTTTTCAATCATACAATCTTATTTGGTGTTCCATTTCGTTGTCCGTGTATATTTTCCCTATAATTGATGGTATACCTGCAACTGTTCTGGCTACGTTTCATCGAAGGAAGTAAAAGAGGAAACATTCTTATCATTACAAATGTCCAATTCTTGACATATTACCTAATAACAGTTAACAGATGTAGTTATGGGGAACTGAGGAGAAACGCATGATTTATTTACGAGCATGTGGACAACATTTCCACATTTTGACAGCTGATAATGTGATGTCTCGCAGTTCCACAGCCTCTGGAAATCGTCCTCCTTGCAGCGGGCAAGACAGCTTCTGTTAGGACACCCAACCCACGTCATGACACCGTCAAAAGCCCCATTAGATTTTCCAGACACAGCATATAAATTATAATTCTCGGTTTTGCTACAGACTAGAGAGTAAAAATAAAAGGAAGTTTGATCAATGACACCAACTCTCTCTATGTTACGATATTAAGTTGGAAAAATGAGTCAGAATAACAGAGAACATAAGAGTGAAGCTGAAGATAAGACTGGAGGTAGAGAGATTAGGAGTGTTGACCAATAGCTAGAGAACATCAGAGTGGAGCTGGGGATAGGAGTGATGATCACGAGTTAGAGCTTACGCGTTCCGATGTCATTTGATAGTAATAAAAGTAAAAACGTGACGTTAATTAACTATAACAACTGTTATATAACAAATTCTTGAATTCTTTTTTTCTTCATCTCTCTCTCTCTGAGTTTTTTCAACTTCCAAAAGTCTTAATTAAGAGATTGCAATTGAATTTTGACCTTAATATTTAGTATCAGAGTGGAGATCCGAAACAAAGATAATGATGTCGGCAAAAAGCACAAGTAATCTTTGAAGTGACTAGAAGAAAGTATTAAGAATTAGTATGTAAAAGATAAAAACGAGGTACAAAAGAAATATCTAAGATCTCAAAGAATGGATGATACAATTCTGGCAACAGGGGAATACTATCAAAGGAATAAAGAGTAAGGCTGAATGGTCCTTGGGACATGAGTCGAAGCTTCGCAGTATATCCAATATCATATACTAACAAGGTTTTGTAAGATTGAATTTCCAACTTTTAATGGAGAAAGGTTGCATAATTGGATATTTAATTAAGTGTGAGTAATTTTTTAATTTGGGTAGAAGTCTCCTTGCAATAAATTGTATTTTTAGTGAAAACAAAATTTGTCACTAAAAGTGGTAATATTAGTCGTTACTATTAACAATGTCTAATTTTTAAAGTCACCACATACCGTCACAGTGACTACTTTAAAAAAATGGTCACAGTTATGTAATGTATTTGTAACAAAAATATTGACACTAAAAATTATGAAATATATAATAAAATAATATGATTACAGTAACTTTAAATATTTATGAGAATTTTGTCAACACAGATAATATAAAATAGTAACAAATAAAGTCATAACAGTACTTTATTTTATTATGACATCATTACTACTAAAATAATTGAAAATAGTGACAAAATATTTGTTACTCGTGTTTCTTTTTATCAGTGTCTATTACTTCTTGATTACTAATACTTCATCATAATATGAAAGTTATATGTTACAATAATGTTGCCATATGTTGCCACTAAATAAATATTATATGTTACAATAAATTTATCTTTAATGTGTTCATATTTTTCACAAATAATATTATTAAATTGAACAATTTAATTGATTAATCGATAAATTTTTTTGCATTGATGGCCATAAAATATAAATTGTCATAAATGATACAGATTTTTAGTGTCAAGATATTGTTACACAAGCAAATAAAATTTATTAATATATATAAAAATGTATAAAAATCAGCAAAACGTGCAAAATTTTAATTTCTAATATATAAAATTGGAAAATTTAATATCCAAGACAATTATATTTATTACAATTATCTCAAACTACTACGTACTAATTTAAGACAAAACTCTCCAAAGTAAAATTTTCTGACTATTCTTTCAAATGAAGTTCACTATTGATTTGTTTCCTACAAAATAAATAAAAATAGAATTAATTAATTAGTTTATAGAATATTAGCCTATAAATTTAGTACTAACATTTTATAAAAATTTAATGATAATGATAAGAAGTAATAGTAACTATTCTAGATTGTATAAATTTATAAACTCACGTAACTAGTTAAAGTATTTTTGTGGTACTTGAAGGATCTCCAATTAAGGTAGAAGCGTTGAGTAACAAACTAGGAATTACTCCTTGACTCTTCTAATTTTGAGCTTTAATCTTTTCATTTTGTGATTATGTGATTTTAGTAATTCTTGCAATTTGAACATCTCTTTGTCATCTGTATGTTAAGTGACACCCAGAGTAGATATAGGGAAGTCGAATCAGTGCATAGAAACGTTTCAAATTATCAACCAAACAACTGATCACATGGAATCTTTCCAATATTGAGTTATAAGACAACAATAATACAAAGTTATTAACACTACAATTGTGAATACAATTAAGGCAAACAAACATTTGAACATTATCAACCAAAAACTTGATCACTTGGATCCTTTCAATGTCGAGATATAAGACGAACAATCCAAATTTACACTACAAATGTGAGAATAGGTATGAAAAACAAATACTAGTTGCCAAAAAGTTCTGGCAGAATGAACAAAGCTAACAGATGTGCGTTTAACATCGCAAGAATCAAAACGAAGCTTCATGTCTAAATCCGTTCGACTCAGAGAAGCATAACCTTGAAGCATGACCAGATTGAAAAATCTTATATGTTTTGCCCAACCACCTCGGATCATAGTATACGAGGACCTACTATCTAAAGAATGATAAAAGCAATAATAGACAAGCATTTATCCAAACAATGTTTCACAATATCATATTTTCTCACCAGATTTCTCAAGATCATAATACGTTAAAAGTCTAAGAAGACAAACAATCGAGTGTGCAATCGACCTTTTTCGATTCAATTAAACAAACAAGATTAATAGAAACAAAATGTTAATTAAAAGATTTGATCAACTTCGCAATCGACTATCAAATAAATGTAAGATTTTCTCGAAATCTTCCTACTGTTCCTAATGTTTAGAATATGGTCCATTCAATGTTTAGCCCATTGACCACGTAAACAAAAACTTCCATACTTCATTAATTTCATCTTCTATGATGGGCAGAAGTGATGAAGCAATTTTTATATATGTTTGGTCCCTAACCTCTTTTTCACGTAACAAATACTAGACACCATCGCATTGTGGAAATCAGAGGCTAGAAGATTCAAAATTTTAGAGAGCTAGACATCATCGGAGCAATGGCTAGAGGTATTTTCTGTTATGTTTCCATTGCTAAATATGGTGAATAATATACATGTATCTTGTTTACACGTAAATGAACTTGTGTTTTGAGATGCATGCTTGAGTTTTTTTCATTTGTTATCAGAGCACTGTGCCTCTGCCTTGCTTCCAACTGTCTGATAATACATGCCTCTGTTATGCTCTGTTTTTGGTTTTCTTTTTTGCTGTGTAAGCTGAGCTTGTGTTATTGAATATTCTCGACGTTTGTGCACATGATGGATGTTAGAATCGTGTTTTGGTACTCCATGTTGTACCCAATGGTGACTGGAAAGTGAAGAGAGGAGGGACGATAATGAATGGGCATGGGACCTTCGGACGTCGCGAGCCATACAACGTCGCATATTTTGGTTTTTGGCGTCTCACGCTCCTGGGTTCGTCGTCGTCGTCCCATCATTGCCATCCTCAACCTTCTGGTAACTGTCGCGTGCTTGCTGCTGTAGGGTTGGAACCGGGTCACACTGACTCCGCTGGAGGTTGAAGACGAAGCTTATTCTTTTTTTTTTGGGAAAATTACTAATTTATTAATTCTTTAATTGTGTTAATATTAGTAATTATCGGGTTAATCAAGACCTAACCCATTTTGTTGTGATTTTAATTATAAAATCATTTTGGTATTAACAGTTTGTGAAAATATTAATTTTTAATTTGTATGTCTAATATTGGAATTAAATTTGACATGCTAGTTATAATTATTTAATTATTTGCACAAATTACGTGTGATTAATTGAAAATTGTGTGTATAAATTTATGATCATTATACATGCAAAATTAGATTAAATAATTTGCTCATTGTTATTAGATTTATTTGCATTATTTATTAATTGATGCAAATTTTTAAGCTTTATTTAAGCTTAAGGTAATGTGAGTGATCAATATGATTTTAATTAGTTGGAAGTAGCCACAACATCTCAAATTAATTAGAATTATATATTTAGTTTTAAGATCACATTAAATCGTTAATTGTAATTAATTATACGTAATATGATAAAATCTACCCACAGGAATTTTGTTATATATGTATGATTAATTAGGACGAAATATCAGATTATATTTCTTAATCTACCCACAAGAATTAAGAAAAAGAACATAATTCAATAGTTTTGTTATAAAGTTATAGATGAATCTAATTGAGTAGAACTTTAACCCACAGGCAAGTATTATGTCATTAGATTCACCTATTAAAAGCATGATTTACATTGTTAAAGCATGAATCACTATTGGTCTCAAATTATACATAATAAGCGTATATTTTGAACTTGCAATTACTCAGACTGTGAATATTTATGATATTAAGTGTAATATTCCCAAATTGAGAGGTGACAACTATAAGGTGTAGAAGGAGAGAATTCTGTTTCATTTGGGCTGGATGGATATAGACCATGCTATTAGGAAGGATGAACCACCGAATATGACAGCAACCAGCACTTCAGATGCTATTGCTCTTTATGAAAAATGGGAGAAATCTAATCGCCTCTCCGTAATGTTAATAAAGACCAAAATATCTTCTGGTATTCGTAGTTATGTCGAACAACATAATAATGTTAGGGATTTATTAAAGGCCATTGATGAGCAATTCGCTACATCTGGTAAGGCCTTTGCTAGCACCTTGATCATTCATTTGTCATCCTTGAAGCTCATTGGCATAAAGGGCGTATGTGATCATATCATGCGTATGAGGGACATAACGGCTCAGCTGAAAGCCTTGGAGGTTACCATATCGGAACCTTTCCTGGTACATTACATTTTGTGCACTCTGCCACATTAATACGGTCCTTTCAAAATCTCTTATAACACACATAAGAACAAGTAGTCAATAAATAAACTGTTGATCATATGTGTGTAAGAAGAGGAGAGGTTGTTGATGGAAGAGGGTGAAAGGGTGAATTTGACTGTTTTAGGAAAAAAGAGACAGGATGATGTAAAAAACAAGGGAAAGGTAAAATTTCTCCTCAGTTGGATATAAAGAAACCATCAAAGTGTTTCTTTTGTAAAAAGAAGGGACACATGAAGAAAACTGCGCTAAATTTAAGAATTGGCTTGAAAAGAAAGGTACTCTAATTTCATTTGTTTGTTATGAATCTAATATGGTTAATGTTAATCATAACACATGGTGGATTGATTCTGGTTCTACAA
>JAOQMS010000002.1:8466931-8477301 GCA_027563885.1 Erythroxylum longipes | reverse complement strand
TTCTTTAAATTTGTATTGAAGTGTTCATTCCGCAACTTTTGTATAAATTTGTATTTCAAAGCAACTAAAGTGTTTTGCAATTGTGAAAGGGCCCAAATGGCTATTGTAAATATTAGTGACTGTATTGTGTTGATTGAAAATGGTTATGAATAAAGTGGGGCCCAATTTGGTTATGGATTTTTGCGAATTACATTTGTGGTTTAAAACAAAAGAAAATTTTTATACCGATTTCTGAGTGATTGACTGCTCTAGCATGCCACCCTCCCGGGGCACGACCTCGGACATCACCCATCGATGTCGGGTTCGGGTCTTGCGGGAGTGGGGTGCTACATTTGGTTTCTTGTTATGTTTGGCGTTGGGTTAAATGGACTAAGTGGGAGAATGTAATATTTTCTTGAAATCTTCTACTGTTTAGAATATGTTCCATTTAACGTTTAACCCGTTGACCACGCAAACGAAAACGCCCATACTTCATTAATTTCATCTTTTGTGATGGGCAGAATTGATGAAGCGATTTATATATATTTTAGGTCCCTATCCTCTTTTTCACGTAACACTACTAGACACCATCACATTATGGAAATCAGAGGCTAGAAGATTCAAAATTTCAGAGAGCTAGACATCATCGGAGCAATGGCTGGAGGTATTTTCTGTTAGGCTTCCGTTGCTAAATATGGTGAATAATATACATGTATCTTGTTTACACGTAAATGAACTTGTGTTTTGCGATGCATGCTTGAGTTTTTTTTCAATAAAGTGTAGAGAATGCTGTGAAAGAACAAGAGAAAAGAGCACTCACGTGGCTAAGTGAGACAAATAGCCGAGTCGATTTAATCAGAATAATCAGTTGCACTAACTCCATGGGCTCCGATTGCAGCTAAATCATCATTTGAGAACTCCTCTCTGTTATTTTTACCGTTACCTAGTTCAAAGGATCAATAACATAATGTGTGCCTTGGCAAGTGCGTCGTTTTGAAAAGATGGTGAGATCTCTCCATATGATCAACTCTTGGGCATTCAACTTTCCTAAATACCAAGTATATATATATATAAGAGAGAGAGAGAGATAATATATTTGATTTTGAAAAAAAAAATTCGCTTTAAATTTTGGGAGAAGCGGTTAATTAACTATGGATCGGTTTGGGGTTGGGTTTATTTTTTAGTTACTTCTAGCTAAGCTTCAATAGGTTTATTGGCCTAATTTTTATTTTAAGGGAAATATAAGAATGATTAAATAATAGTCTAATTCCAAAATAAATTTAGGTTAAGAATTTTGCTTAATATTTTGGAATAAGATTTTTATTATATTTAAACAGTTATTTATTTTAATTTTTATTTTGATGAAATTTCAAAGTTATGTTTAGCAAATATCTATTGATATATAAAATATTACGTTTAGATTATCAATATATGTAGTTTGAATATTTTATAAGAAAATATTTAAATTTTTTTCCAAATAATATTATTAAAGAAAAAACTGTAAGAAGTAGTTTCTAGTCCCTAAAATTCGTACAATAATGACAAAAGTAATCATTAAAGTGGTTAATTTTAATATGTTATTACAACAAGAAATATATATCATTAGTTTGTTAAGTTTATATTAACAATAATCTTTGTAACAAAAAGTTGATGATCAAGTAACATTAAAATTTTTTGTTACAAAAATTACGAATAGTAGTGACCATAGTGATAGTTCCGTTTTTGTGACAATATTAAGTAGACACTAACTAATTGAATTTTTATTGACAAAAGTTTTTGTCACAAAAAGTAAAATATATTGTGACAATATATCATTTCGTTATAGTAAGAAAAAAATATTAGTAACTAAATAATATGTTGTCACAACAAATAGAAAATATAAGCGACCAACATATGTTTTGTCACAATTATAATTCATTGACAGAACTTAGTGATAAAAGAAATTTTAACACTATTAATATATTGTGAAAAATATTAAAATTTTACAATTACCATTGTATTAGTGACAAAAAAATCACCACAGTTAATCAAACACAATAGTGCCAATCAATTGCTTTGTCACAAAAAACCTCACATATATGACAAAATGATGGTTAGTCACAAAAAAGTTTATTACTAATAGCCTGTTTAGTTCACCTGCTGGAATAGATGAGTAATAGAATAGTTAATCTTAGGGAATAAAATACATGAGGAATGAAATAGAATGAGTATTACTTTGTTTGGTTTATTTCTAAGAATTTCTAATGATGATGTATGCCAATGATTGGTTTGAAAACTGAAATATGGAATGACAAAAGAATGGCTAACAAAAAGACCAAAATATCCATTATCACCATCATCATCACCATCATCATCATCATCATCATTATTATTATTATTATTAATTTTCTTCTTCTTCTTCTTCTTCTTCTTCTTCTTCTTGTTATTATTATTATTATTATTATTATTATTATTATTATTATTATTATTATTATTATTATTATTATTATTATTATTTCTTCTTCTTCTTCTTCTTCTTATTATTATTATTATTTAATTTTATTCATTTTCTTCTTCTTATTCTTCTTCTTCTTATTCTTCTTCTTCTTATTGGAGCATTCTTTAATCTTTTATTAGTGACCCTGAAATTGGTGGTCCAAGAAAGATGGTTGCATTTTTGGAGGAATAAATTGTAGAACAACTTTTAAGTATGTATTTAAGTAAGAAATGCTCTAAATCAAGCTTTCTTCAGTTCATTTTTCTGTGGCCACCATTTGCGACCTTTAACTTAGGATATCTGCTTTAGATCAATTCTCCAATATTATATTGCCCAGAATAGAAGCATTGTTTCATATGTTATGCAGTATATGAACTTCAAATCTTTTGTCATAAAATCTATAGTTGGATTAAGACTTGGGCTACTCTGGTTTGAATGATAAAACCAAACCTAGAAATTGTGATTATTAAAATAAATAAGAAAATTATTCACGTACTTTATTTTGCAACATTATCAGATACATAAGAAAAAAATATATGAAGTTTGGACAACCATGTCTCAGACCAAATTTTATTCTTCATTATTTTTCAGACCTTGATTAGCTCTTCATCAGCTGCAACAACTGCTTCAAGGACAGTCTTGTCATCTCCAATCACCTCTTGTTCAACCAAAAGAACATCAATATTTTTAGGTACAGGAATCTTCCTCCAAGTAAGGAGCTTTAACAATGTAGATTTTCCCTTTCCATTGGGTCCAACCAAACCATATCTCTTTCCATGTAATACCTTCTCTGATGCATTCTTCAAAAGTTCCTTACCTCGTGCTGAGACAGAGAAGTTTTCTATTGTTATATCTTTGACATTAGCATCAACTTCATCACTACCTTCCAGTGCCGAAGTTTGACTACCAACAACAAAAAAAAAAAAACATCATGATCATCCCTTTAAAGCCTCTTGTTTGTCATGTTCTGCAGTATGGATAACAAGTAAATCCTTCTTTTCCCTTTAAAAGATGATTATGCAGCATAAAATGAATTCAAATCATGCACAACATAGTAAAAACTTTATTTAAAAGAATTTAAATGACCTATAATTGCACTTAAAACAAAATGAAATTTGCAGTCCTAAAATTCCCAAAACATAATAGGACGAATTCTGGTATCTCAACCTCAAAGCACTGGAAATTACACTCAACATAACAAAAACACTAACCCAAAGAATCATCATCAACAAACTATTGGAATATCCCCTATCATTCCCTAACCTAGAATAAACTCGCAAGTCCTAAGAGCTAACCCACTATTGGATTGCAACAAAGCCACTTAGGTTCAATTGAGATCTCAGAGACTCTGCCGTAAGATTCAAATCTTAGAAAACCCGATTGTCGCATAATGATTCAGAGACTCTGTCACAAGATTCTAAATCGAAGCTCTCACTAAATGGATTTTAATAGAGTTTATAAAATATAGATAAAAAAACTAGCAATCTGCACAACATAATCGATTAATAGAAAAATATCAAAGGATACAACTCTGAAGTAAAAAGTTCACGTAAATGACTACAAAAACCTAAATAAATTGATAGTACGACGTAGAATGAGAGGGGCTTACTTGCTTCAGGGAGGAGGAAACCTAGAAGAAAATGATAGCAGGGAGAGGCTGTTGAAGAAAAGAAAACATATGGCTTTTGCTTCGGGTGTTAGATCCTTTGCTATTTATTCACTCTCTTTCCGTTCTTGTTTTATCTTTAAGCTAGTTTATGTGGTTTTTGGACATGCAAATTGAGGAATTAGACACGCAGTGGAAAGAGTGAACGAGGGGGATAGACACTCGTCCAAGAGGGAGAAGGACACTGACGATCGAAGGATGGGTAGGAACAAGTACTTGAAGAAAGAGTGAAAATGAGGGGAGATGGAGGAGACGAGCCTTCTTGAATCACCAAAAATATGCCAGAGAAGGTAAGGATACTTTTGTCCTCAATTCGTAATATTCATTCTGGATGCAAGTGGAATAGATAAAGACATAGGTAAGGTTGGCTTTAGTTATTCTGCAAATTCAAAGAATATCTACACTTAGGATTATCTATTCTGAATACTATTTTCAACCAAACAAGTCAATAACTTATTATTAGGAATAAAAGAGGAGTGGAATTCTTATTCCAATAAACCAAATGCCCCTTAAATGTCTTAATCCTTCTAAAAATTAAGTTTGGAATAGTAGATATACATTTGGAAGGAGAAGCTTTAGCATGGTATCAACTTTATATGAGGAATAGAATAACCATGATGGTTCCTAGTTAGGAAAAATACACCCTAGCTTTGGAATAGAGGTTTTGGAGAGTCAATTTTCAAAGATTCTGTTGTTCATTTAAAGAAGTTGAGGACAGGCATAATAAAAGAATCTTAAGCCATATTTGATCTTTTATCATATAAAATAATCATGCTAGAAACAAACTTGGTAATTTTGTTTTTAAAGGGATTAAAGCTGAAATTGAATACCGTACGAAGATATGGAATCTTAGAAACCTACATCACAACTGTGATTTAGCAGAACCCTGAATTGATACCTAGAACTAAAAATATGAGGGCGTATAGAAAGACAAGGGCCACAAGTAGCAAGGAGCTTGATGAAAGAAGGGCCAAAGGTCTTTGTTTTAAAGTAATGAGAAGTTCGTGTTGGGTAATAAATGCAAGAAAAGAATGACGCGTATGTATGTAACTGAAGATGAGGAACTGAAAATAGAAGAGATGAGTGAATAAGGAAATAACTAGCAACCAGCCTTGTCATTGAACGTAATGGGTGGCAATACCTATAATTTCCAAAGAATCAAGTTACAAATATTTTGATTAATATAGAGAGCATCTATAATTTTATATATGAGAAATTGATTAAAAAAGAGGTTGAGGGACTAAAAGAAATTAAACCTTTAACAATCATAGTAGGTGTTGTATTAAAGATTTTATGTAAACAGAAATATAAGGAGTTTAAGTGGTATATGAATGGCCACCAATTTGATAGTGATATATTGGTAATTAATGTAGGACAAAGCGACATGGTGCTAGGTGTGTAATGGTTAGAGACCCTAAATTTTACATTTTACAATTATAACAAAGGATTTATATGATATATTTGGAATGGAAGAATATTATAATTAATTTATAATCAAGTTGGAGGACTATCTCAAAGTGATACAAGAAAATGGAGAAGAGGATGAGAAGTAAGTTTGCAATTTCCTATTGTTACATAGTCTAACAGTGTAAAACAAAGTGCTCACCATAATGTTTTCTTTAAACAATGTGCTTAGAGCCAACTAGAAAGAAAGTGATCATTAAAGGAATAAGAGAATAGCTTACCGAAGAAAAATGGAAGCCATTGTTACATTTATAGCTTAAGCATATATAGTTGTTTTTTTTCTTATTTTTGATATTTAGGTAGATTATTCTAAGTATTTAGTAGTTATATAAAGTTCAAACGCAAGACTGACCCTTTTACATAATTATCTGGATGGATGGAGTGATTTATTAAATATAAAATTTGACATTAAGCATATATAAAAAAGCATTATCTTCAAATAAAAAAGGGTTCCACTTTAAGTGGGGGAGGGCTAGTTTCAAGTCACTATCTAAGGTCTTAGGTTCCTTTAAACGTAGGTATAATAGGCCATTAGAAAGTTATATTATAGAGATAATATATAGTTGTTCTGAAGTCAATTTCAGTAAAATAATGTAATATCTAAAAAAACAAATTATAAGTCACTTTATATACAACTTTTTTTAACATTTTCAGAGAAGCTGTTCTGATTTTAAATTTTCCTTTAATTTACATTTAAAAATCATTAACAAAATTGTCTTTTTACATGATTGATGATAACAAGTTAGGAGAATCTAAAGTTGTAATTGTTCATGCAGCTTACTTTGTTGCTGGTTCTGACATTGGAAAGTTCAACATGAAAAATGTGGATGATCTTCGAACTTCGAACCCTTAACAAATCAGTCCATTCTCGACAAGCCTGTAACTTCTACAACATAATAAAGGATCTATGTGATTTATCTGGAATGGAAGAATAATATAATTAACTTATAATGAAGTTAGAGGACTGTCTCAAAGTGATAGAAGAAAATGGTAAGTCCGCCAACAATTAGGATTGAGAAATTGAAGAGGATGAGAAGTAAGTTTGCAATTTCTTAGTGTTACATAATCTGACAATATGAAATAGAATGCTTCACCATAATGTTTTCTTTAAGCAATGTGCTTATAGCCAATATGAAAGAAAGTGATCATTAAAGGAATAAGAGAACTAAACCAACTATTGGATGAACTAATAAATGTTTTCAAGGAGTCACAAGGATTACCACCTTCATGCCTATATGGTCATACAATTTTGTTGAAGGATGGAGCTAATGCAGTCAACCTAAAACTGTACAGATATGTTGGTATACACAAGGAGGTGGTCTAGGAATTAATGGGGGACACGATGAAGTAAGGTATCATACAAGAAAGTATAATCCCTTTATCTTCACTAGTAATCTTGGTTAAGAAAAATGATGGATCTTAGCAATTTTATGTATATTATAGAGCTCTTAACAAGCTTACTATAAAAGACATTTTTCAAATACCTTTAATTGAAGAATTACTGGATGAGTTATATGAGAAGAAGTATTTTCCAAAACTAGATTTGAAGGTTGGAAAACATCAAAATAGAATGCATAATAAATATGTAAATAAGACAATATTTAAAACTTATAAGGATCACTATGAATTATTGTAATGCACTTATTGTAATGCACTTGGCCTTACCAATAGCCCAGCATTCAAAACTTAATGTATTCAATTTTTAAATTGTACTTGAGGAAATGTGTATTAGTTTTCTTTAATGAAATTTTAGTATATAGTAAAACCTAACTGTAATATGTACAACACAAACTTTTTAAATGTTGAAAAAGCACAAACTGCTTGAAGCTTTCTAAATGTTCGTTTGGAGCTAACCAAGTGGAATATTTAGTTCATATCATTAAGGAGAAAAGTAGTAGTTATATATCCTCATAAATTCAAGCAATTGTTGATTGGCCTATTCCATAAATGTTAAAACAACTAAGGAGGATTTTTTAACTTAGCAGCATAGTACTATAGGAGATCTATTCAAATTATAGTCAGATGAAAAAATCAATAACAAAATTGCTTCAGGAAGATGTCTTTATTTGGACTGAAGAAGTTGGAATTGTCTTTGAAGAATTGAAGTTAACCTTAATGAATGTTCTTGTATTAACATTACCAAACCTTAAGACAACGGTGGTTAAAGTTGACACTAGAATTGGAGTTGTATTAATTCAAGAAGATAACCCTTTACCATAAGTGAAAGAAAAAACTCTTTCTTCTTGCGTTATGCATCTATCCACTTATAAGAAGACCTTATTGTCTTTAGTAATAACAATTCTTCATTGATTTATACTCAACTAGTTACAATTTTGTGATACAAACAAATCACTAATCCTTTTCAAAGTTGTATAGCATAGTTATCTCTCAATTATAAATAGATCTATTGTAAGAGATATAAGCAAGTTGAAAGCATGATGGTGAACTCTATTGACTCATTCGGGAGCTTAAAGAAGATACTAACTCCAAAAGAGTGTATTCTTAATCAGTTGAGGTATTATTATGGAAAGGTAGTTGGAGAAGTTCCATCTTTATGTAAGAAACTAATTAAATTGTTTCACACTTCAACTATTGGTGCCCACTTAGGGTTCTTAGGAACCTATAAGAAGCTACAATTATATTTTTATTGGAAGAAAATGCAAGGTGACATAACATAATTTTTTAGGAAAAACAAGATTTATCAAAAGAATAACTATAGGATTGTTGTCATCCTTAGATTATTATAGACATTATTAATTCTTGAATAAATTTGGATAGATACAAGTATTGAATTTATCAAAGGATTACCACAATCAAACAAAATTTACGTTATTTTGATAGTAGTTGATAGACTTGATAAGTATAGTTATTTCATTACTTATAGCCATCCATTTTTTCAGCTCATGTTGCTTAGTTATTCGCGGATCAATCTACACTACAGATTATATGGCATACTATTGGGAATTATTAGTGATAGCGATCCTATCTTTATGACTGAGTTGGTGAAGAGAAATTTTCAAAATTCAAGGAGTTACTTTGCGTCATTTCACAACTTATTATCCTCAGCTCAAAGGACAAATAGAGGTCATAAATTGTGCATTGGAGAATTAATTCAATTATTATGCTTAATGATTTTCCTTGTAATTTAGTGAAGTGGCAGTATATATCACATATCATATTAGATATACTCTATTTAAAGTTTTCTATGGCTTTGCAACTCTATTGTACATTACTTTCCTTGCTTACAATTCTAGATTGTTAATGATTGATCAACTCAAGAAAGATTGTGAAGCAGCTTTGAAATTGATTTAATTTCACATGCGATGGACCCAAAATTGAATAAAGCAGATATCATATAAGAAGTGAACATAAAGGTTTTGTTTGACATTTGGCATATTGCATTAACTGTTAGCTGATTCTATCAGCAGTTAGCTAATAGCTGATTCTATTAGCTGATTTGACCAATGGATAACATTAGTTGTTTATTAAATATGTTTGATAAAATTAGCTGTTTAATATTAGTTGTTTAAGTGTAAAATGATTTATGAAGACATGACTTAAAAAAAAGAATCTATAAGTTCATGATTAGATATTTAATTTTACAAAAAATAAGTTTTTAACTCTAAATAAAAAACATAGAACATTCTTAAAAATTTTGTCACCTAGTATTTTTTATTTTGTAACCAACTCTAATAAAAACATAGAACATTCCTAAAAATTTTGTCACCTAGTATTTTTTTATTTTGTAACCAGAAAACTTATTTTATTAGTAATTTTTTTTTCACCGGCATAATACATACTCCTAAGTTTTGTAACTAAACAGCTTACTTCATTGTAATTGTTTATCACCGTAGAATATAGACATGATTCTTAGTTTGAATCATCCATAATATCAATATAGCATAATTAGCATATTTCAAAAATTATGAAAGGAGGGTATAATTGGTTTTATACCTATTAATTTTTGGCTGAACATAAAAAACGCTCATCTTATGGAGCTTTTCTAAAATCAGCTTGTTGGGGTTAAATAAGCCAACCAATTAACCATTCACATTTATTAGCTTTTTAAGATGGTCAAACAACTAACTTGGGGTCAATCCGATAAAAAACACTTGATAATTTGTTTGCCAAATGAGTCCAAAGACAATTTGAAGTTAGTGAACGAGTTTGTATAAAGCTTAAACCGTATCATCAGCATAATATGGTTTCCATAAAGAATCAAAAGCTTTCATCTTTATTCTTCAATCTATTTTATATTGTAATAAGGTTGGTTATGTAGCCTACAAGCTACCATTACTAGAAGAGTCACACATACATTTAGCATTTCATATTTCTAAACTCAAATGACATATTTCAGATTCAAGTTACTCCAATTTTTCAAGTTTTTACTGACTACTATTCGAATGCCTATTGTCATACCAGATCCCCGATTAGTTAAATGATGAAGTACACTAGTCACTACAAGAAAATAGTTAATTATAGATGGAAATTACCGACGGAATTGAAAAATATTCCGTCGGTATACCAAATTATCGACGGAATAAACCGACGATCAAAATTGTCGGAGATTCGGCCGTAGCTAAATTCACCGACGGAAAATTTTCATACTGTCGGTAAAATTACCGACCGAAAATACAAACCGTCGGTAAAATAAACGGAAAAGTTCCGACTGGTGGCTTGCCCGTATGTAAATTTAGCATCGAAATGCTTGTAATACAGTCGGTAAACTTACCGACGGTAAGATTGTCCGTCGATAAATTAGTCAATATTACCGACGGAAAATAT
>JAOQMS010000002.1:8443439-8460489 GCA_027563885.1 Erythroxylum longipes | reverse complement strand
TAAAAATTCAATATTTTATAATAATAAGGAATTTAATAATCATACAAAGTAAGTACAAATAATAATAATAATAATAATAATAAGGATAAAGATAATTTACTCTTTTTGTTAGTTATTTCTTTTTGTTAGTTATTTCTTTACCGTTCCAAGTTTAAATTTTCAAACTAAACATTGGTATAGAATTGTTTATCTATTCTATTTTTTGAACCAAACAAAGTAATACTCATTTAATTCTATTCCTGGTCTTTTCTATTCTTAAAGAATAACTATTCTATTCCTTATCTATTCTATTCCTTGAACCAAATAGCCCGTTAAAGTTGAACAACAACAAGAGCAACGATCGGTGTTCGGAAACCCTAAACAGACAAACATCTTTCTTTCCAGAAAGCTATGATCTTATCAAGATTGACGGGAACTAGATAAACAATATCTAAAGCAAGTCTGAAACTGTTGAACTACAATGATATTAACTGATTAACTAATGAGAGAGATGTTTCTCTACAACCCTCTGAGAGAGATGTTTCGCAAAGTGTTGATATTAACATTCTTGCCAATATAAAACGATGTGCCAGTCAATTTTCATGTGATGTCTAGTTCGTCTTTGCATGACTTGGGTATCGAGGTGACAACTAACTTTTGTTTATTTATTACATTATTGTGCCTAAACGCATGTGTATAGAAGTAGTAATTGAACAGACAAGTGAGTCGGAGACAGCTCATAGCTGACTAAACGACATCACTAAACTGTGTCTGAGTTATTGCTGTCAAACTAAATTATGAGATTTAGATGATGATGCGATTTTCAGCTGATCACATAAGTAGAAGACATAACTATTAAAATTGGAACTCGATCAGCTCTGGTGATCCTCAATTATAGATCGATCATGGCGTCCAACATGTTCCATGTGAAAAATACATGTTGTAGGTTCAGGGACACGGATCTAAAGTTTATTTTATTGGGGTAATTCAAATTAAAGAGACCAAGAAATTCTTACAAGTTTAATTGCCACCATTTAATTTATATTTGTAATTGACTATATAATAATACCATTAATTCTAAAAAGACAATTTTATTTCCCAAGTCTAAGTAATTCCATTGAGTAGAAAAGGAAATAAATATATATGTTCATGTAAGACTTAAAGATTTAAGTGGAATATAAATTTTAGTTAGTGAGACTAATTTTTATTAAACATAATTTAGTTTTATTTTTATTTTTATTTTTATTTAGCTCTGTCCTGCATGAAATGGCCGCTCCAACATACACGCGTGGAAATCTTCAACTTGGTACTAAAATAATGAAAATTTCAAAATTAAACCATTTAACAAGCAACTAGCTACTCCTCATCATTTTATTGTCCTATGTCAAGAAGGACGTAAGGAAATAAACTTAATCAAATATTTCAATATTTGCTATTTTAAAGTACATTTGGTGCAGAGACGATGCGCCAAAATCCAAAAAGTCTTCGATTCTTCTTCTATTCGTCTTACAAGTTTGCTGTACATGTGGAGTTCTGAGAGTAGTCAGTAAACCTAAATTGTCTGTGTCCATTATATATTCTTAACAATGTTGCTTTTGTCTCTGGACACAGACAAACGAAAAGCTGATATTCTCTCATCTATTCTATTGCAAGCTGTGAAAGAGAAAAACCACCAAACACAATTAATTGTTATGAAAATATTTCTAATTCACGATATCAAATTAATCAGTTAGGTACTGATAGCAAAGTTTGTGTTAATCATCACGCCAACAATCATAAATCAATGAAAACTACTTCACCAAATAATCCAAAAACAAGACTTTTTTTCCTTTAAAACCTTTTGACAAAATTATATACAAATAATGAATTAATGATAGGGATCGTAGCATCTCCATACGAGAATTTGCCAATTGACATGATAACAGAATGAAATCTTGTTTTACTTTTGAAAGACAAAAGGAATCTTGTAAAATTATAGACAGTATTTTATTATCCCAAATCTTGAAATCATAAGATGAATGAATATAATAATTAACAATTATTATTAGACATAACACAAACTTTAGTGATTGGCTGAGGATCAACTATAAATTTGTATAAACGAAAATAGTACGAGACATAACACAAACTTTAATGATCAGCTTAGGATCAACTATAAATATGTATAAACAAAAATAATACAAAAATTACCTATTTTGCTATCTATTTCCAAATAAATAAGTTGTTGAACCACTCGACCAAGCTATTAGATTGTTTGAACAAGCTCTTTAATGTATGAACAAGCTCTTAAAATTTTCAACTAACTTTTATGAAAGCCATATAACTTTATGTTGTTAAACGTCTTTCTACACCTAAAAAAACGGACCTTTTAACAGATCAAAGAATTTTTACATCTATGAACATACTTAAGTAGGTAGCAGAACACCTTAGCAGCTATTTGTAATACCCTTGTTAGGTCTCTTAATCACAAACTCAATAAATAATTGGACCACACTAACAAAGACTCATTTTCTTCACTCAACTTTAGTCTACCTAATCAAATCCTTTATTTGACTTTTTGATTATTTTTAATTCATATTAAATTCGATTCTTCTATCCTTAATTTTTATAAAATTTGTAATTAATCATTGTTCAGAAGGAATTTCAAATTTCCAACCTTCTCCTCCAACATATATTAATTGCAACCATTATGATAAAAGTAGAAAACAATAAAAATGGCTAAGAAAATTGATGTAATGGCTGACTAATATAAAAATATCTGATCTAAAGATAATAACAGTCTATTATTCAATCCTACAAAGCTTTTAGTATTAGAAAATATCAAATACACGTCATATGTGACATAGATCCAATACAATCACAAATATATAATACCTTACCGATATGAATATGAAAGTGGAGCGTGGCAAATTTCAATAACATTTGTATAATCTGAAATGAGTTATTGTTTTGTTGATCATCCTCAATTCTTCTAAACTTTCAGACTGCAATAGAGTAATTTGTTTTCTCTCATCGAACGTTAAACAACATTAGAGAAAACCTATATGATATTAAACACTTATATCTCTCTATATCTCATAAATTCATAGATTTATCAAAACATCTATATGTGTCCTAAAGATATAAGATCAAGGCCAGTTTGTATTTATGTCTAATGACCATTAAAATGCTTGAGATGACACAAATCTTAAGACTTTCAACTATATTATGACAATATATAGTACATCAAATGACTGAGAATAAAATAATGATCATCATGTATGTGTGTATGTATATATTTCTGCACGATCGTGACATTAGCTGGAGACTCGCGATTGTGACTTTTATACTTTCTGAAGAGCCTTTGTTTATGAACATCCTTCAATCTTTTTGCTATAACTTCTTCTCCCGACTTCCAAATGACTTGATTCTTAAACCTATAGACTCGAAACACATTGTGTTACATCTCCACCAAAAATTATTAGCCATCTAAAATCACTTGGGAGAGATTGAATGATAAAACTGGGACTGAAAGGGTGTGCACGGCCATGTGTTACGAGTGCACGATCGTGACTTTCTTGATTGGTATGCACTGGCGTGCATGATGGTTGCACACCCATGACTTTATTAATTTGGGGTGCACGGCTGTGCATAAATATTGCATAACTGTGACTCAATTTTTGTTGGTTTAGTGCACGAGAGCTTTTGCACACTGAACATCTTTCCTTCTTTTGTCTATAACTTTTTCTCTAGACATCCAAATGACATGGGACTTGAACCAAGAGACTCCTAAAACATTAGTCTTCATCTCCATAAAAAAAGTTATAGCCATATGAAGTGTATTGATTGATGAAGTTTAAGATGAAAGTGTTGAGGAGTAATAGAATGTGATTATATATATATATGTACCATCATAATGCATAAAATCCAAACAACTGTATTAGGAGCAAAATATAATGATTCATAACTACCAAAGACTTCAACAAATTTATATTGTTTATATATCTCCTAAACATAATTGAACAAAGCTTTTTAGTCAGCATATCAACTAATATATGCTTAGTCCTGATATGCTTCACTGCAATATGACCCATTTGTTTCAATTCCTTTATGGTCAAATACTTAACCTCTAAACGCTTAGACCTAGTGATATTCTTGTTTTTGTTTTTAAATAATACACAAGAAAGATTATCACAATAAAACTAAATGGGCCTAACAACTTGATTAACCATGAATAGCTTAAAAATCAAAATCTTGAGCCAATTTGCTAATGAAGCAACCTCATAGTATACAACTTTAGATGCATATTTGAGGAAGACACTAGTGTCTGCTTGACACTTTTTTATGAGATAGCACTACTTAATTACATGAAAATGTATCCTGATGTAAACTTCTTATAATTTGGATACATAGAAAAATATGAATTTATATAACTAATAAGGTCTAAATTATTGACTTTTTGAACATCAACATATAATTCTTAGTTCCTTTAAGTTATCTCAAAACTCGTTTAACTATATTCATGTGATTTATTCCTAGGTTAGCCAAATACCTACCTAATAGTCCAATAATGAAGATAATGTCTAATTTAGTGCATACCTGAGCATATATCAGGTTGCCTATTGCACTAAAATAAGGTACATTTTGTATGCTTCTCTCTCAATATCATTATTTGGACACTATGCTAAAGCTAACCTCTCACCATGATAGATACGTGCTACAATAAGTTTACAATAACCCATTTTAAACCTTGGTAGCATATGCTCGATATATGCACTTTGTGAGAAACCTAGCATGTTTTAAGATTTATCACATGAATTTTAATACCCTAGATAAAAGATACTTCATCAAGGTCCTTTATATCAAAATGTTTGGCTAAAGGATGATTAACCTCATACAATATGGTCAAGTCACTTGATGAAAGTAAGATATCATCTACATATAAAAATAGATAGATAACCAAACTCCCCTTCACCTTGTTATATAAGCATCTTTAAACCTTATTTTCGGCAAAGCCAAACAAGGTAACAACTTCATCAAACTTTAGATACCAATATCTAGAAATTTGTTTTAATCCATATATGTTTTTCCTTATTTTACAGACCATACCAGTCTTATTTTGATCTTAAAACCCTTTAAGTTGCTCCATATAGATCTCTTTATAAAGGTCTCTATTCAGGAAAGAAATCCTAACATCCATTTGATGCAACTTTGTATCATAATGGGCTATTATTTTCATATCACTCTAAATGCATCCTTGGAAGAAATAGGAGAACAGGTGGCATTAAGGTCAATGCTTTCTTTTTGAGTGAGCCTTCTAGTAACCAACCGAGCCTCAAATTGCTTAAACTTACCCTGGGAGTCACTTTTTAGTCTTGTAAACCAATTTACAGCTAATATCATTGCAATTGTGAAGTAAATCCACAAACTCCCACACATGACTATGCTTTATGGATTACATTTTATCCGTCATAGCATCCAACCACAAATCTGCACAAGGTCAAAAATAGCTCTTGTAAAAGTAACTAGATCTACTACATGTCTAATATCATAGTCTTGTTCACCTAATAGGACTATGTAATCAGATAATATTGTCATTTCTTCACTCAAGTGGATCTTTATAATTGAGCTAGTTCAACCTGATCATCCTCAAAAACCTCAATCTATATATATGTGGGTTCTTATTTTTATATTGAGGCCATTTGGATATACAAATACTAGTAGAGTAGTGATGGATAAGATATAACAATCCTATCTACCCTTTTATCATTTGAAAGATGAGAAGGACCACTTCATCACAGATATTATGTTTCAAAATTTTAGCTATTTTTCTACTCATTATTTTGGATCTTCTTTCTCTATATTAAGATTTGAATCCCTTAGAGTGGTTAAGATATCTCACAAAATAACATCGGGTGGAATGATAATGTAATTTTTCCTTATTAGGATTATATAAGCACACCTCACTAGGGAGGCCAAATACATGAAGATAAGCAAGGATAAGTTTTCACCCCTTCCAGATTTCAAAAGACATTTTTGGCACTAACTTACTTAGGACTTTGTTAAGTATATATATGAAGTGGTCTTTATGGCTACGTTATATGAAGTGGTCTTTATGGCTACGTTATACTCTATATTGATCTCATTATATCCTTAAGGTGCGATTCAACCTTTCAGCCTCACGATTTTGTTCACGACTACTTGGCATAGTGAACTAAGTCACTATTTATATAATTTAAATTATTTGACAAATAGACTCTTTTCTTGTTCGAAAATCCCATATCTACCATAATACTCACCTTTATAGTTAGATCTAACAATCTTGATTGACTTTCCCAGTCGATTCTCAACTTTAGACTAAAAGATTTTAAATTTATCAAGAACTTTAAATTTCTTTTTAAGCAAGAACACATAATCATCACAAAAATAATAATTAATAAATATCAAAAATATCTTGAGTTATATATAATAGTTAAAAAGGTGCCACATATGTTGGTATGTATGATCTCTAAAATGCCAAAAGTATGAGTTGATCCCTTTTTCTTTATTTTGGTCAACTTTTCTCTGCAATAATCAACATATATTTTTAAATGATCATAATCCAGATTGGAAGAACGCTATCCTTTAATAACCTCTCAACTCTTTCTCTACAAATGTGGTCCAATCTCTTATGCAAAAATATGTGTGGTTTTCCCTTTATCAGGGGTTATTTGCTAGCAACTTGTTTATGTGAGAGAAACTCTAGCTTCTCTCTAACTTCTTACCCATACACTCAAATCCTAACCCTAGATCTAAACCATTTCCATCCTCCCCCGAATATAAAAATGCTCTCGTATCCAACTTTCTTCTTTCCTTGATGTTCTGTTGGTTTCCAATCTTAAAATGGTGATTGATTTTCCACCATTATCCACTACATTCAAAACAGTCTCTTCCTTGATTCCCCTCCTTAAACCCTCCATCCCTGCCTAACCTATTTCAGCCCATCCTTTTTCCCCATCCCATTGGAAAACTATCCCTCCCTCTACCTCATCTTTTTCCCCCAAACTCACTGTTCCTACCATAGGTGACACTGCTAGAGGACCTAAAAAGACATGGAAACAAGTCGTGGGAGATAACTCTAGCTCGTCCTTGATTTTCGGTCCACCTGTGGAGGTTGAAGGGAAGTTAATAGTGGATCCTAGTCTATACATTCTTCAGGAAGGAGCTAGGGCATGGGAAGCCACCCTTGTAGGTTTTTTTATAGACAGAAGGCCTGCATTTCCAGTGATACAAGCATGGGCACAGAAAAAATGGAAAGGAAGGGTCTTATGGAGGTAATGCTAACTGAAGAGGATAACTTGATGTTCTCTTTTTCTTCAAAATCGAAAGCTCAAAAGGTAATAGAAGAAGGCCCTTGGCACATCTCTCAACTCCCTTTATTTCTCCAAAATTGGCAACCGGGAATGGAATTAGAAAAAAATCAGAATGAAGAACATTCATTTATAGGTGACTATTCACAACATTCCTATAGAATATTGTATTACCAAGGGATTGAGTATGCTAGCTAGTTACTTAGGGAAACCAATATGTATGGATGAAAACACAGCGTTAAGGAAAATGGTAGGATTTGCTCGGTTATGCATGAGTATAGATATTTCTACGGAAATGAAAGGCAGCATCCCTATCCTAAGATTGGTAAATGAACACTCTCTTAAAGAGGATAAAGTTATGATTACTTACCAGTGGAAACTATCTCTTAAGGAGCAAGGCGAAGAATGGAAACCTACAGGCAAAGTCTTTACTAAAGGTGACTATTGGGAGGTGATGGGTATAGAAAAGGATTTTTTGGGAGACAGCAAAGAAAGTGAGGAGGCAGAACTAGTATTTGAAAACCATGAGCTAGTTTAGGTTAAAAAATTCCTCTTACAAAGGGAAAGAGCACTTAGGAGGAGAATAGTCCAGCATCAGACCAATAGGAAGGAGCTTTTCAGAATTCACCCAATGTCCAAAATAATTCACTAATGAACAAGGGGGAGAATGTTCTGGAAACCAGTGGAGTTAATCTCAGTGAAGGAGCTTTAGATCCCATATAGAATGACCAAAGAATACAGAAGGCTGATAGGCATAATGGAGAGACTCAAGAGGAGCAATTTGATAAAGTTATCTCTCAGAAAAGTAACAAGAGCAGTAGGAAAGGCTCCAAAGGAAAAAGTAATATCGTATGACTATAATTGTACGGAATGTCCGAGGAATAAATAACCCTTCCAAGCTCAATGCGGTAAGGGATTTTGTTCTAAAAGAAAAGCCTTTGGTTTTTTGTCTTTTGGAAACCAAAATTAGAGAAGTTAATTTTAATAAACTTGGTTATTTGGGTAGCAAATGACAGTTTCTTACAAATCACCAAAGTCATGCCTATAGAAGGATTATTATTGCTTATGATGGGGATTTTTTGGAGGTGAAAGCTCTGGAATCCAGTCAGCAGTTTATCCACACTGAGATCTACTTCAGAATGAAAAATTGTAGTGTTTTAGCTGCTTTTGGATATGGTTTCAATATTATGTTTCAAAGAACTGAGCTCTGGAATTCTCTACGAAGAATTAAGGCTTTGATTAATACTCAGTGGTGACTTTAACACCACTCTATTCAGATCGGAAGCGGAAGGAAATTATAACTTACTCAATTATTCTTCATATATGTTTGACTATATGCAGGATATGGAACTTATAGATCTGAAATTTGAAGGCCATAAATTCACTTGGTCTAATAAACAAAGTTCTATTTGGCACATTAGGCAAAAAATTATATAGGGCAATGGTTAATGCGGAATGACTCAATACTTTTTCAAGGAGCATAGCAAAATTTCTAGACCATGGAATCTCTGACCATACTCCTATGAGGATTGAAAATTTATTTACTACTACCAAAATCCATCATCCTTTCAGGTTCAACAACTTTCTGGTTAATGTAGAGGGGCTTCAAGAAGCAATAAGGAAAGGGCTAGAGTGTGATTTTTATGGGACTAAAAAGTTCATTTGCATCCAAAAGCTTAAGTCTATCAAAAAGGAATTGAAGATCCTTAATTTAAAGAGAGGTCAGAATATCTCTAAGGAATTAGAAACAACTAGAGATAAACTCTCAGTTATACAGAAAACATTGGCAGAAAATCCCACAGATATTACTCTAGATACAGTTAAAAAGGAAGCCCTTAAGAGCTACTTGCAATTGGTGGATAATTAATGTTCTTTATTGAAGCAAAGAGCCAGAGTTAATTGGATAAAGGATGGGGATAGATGTAATAAGTTCTTTTTCAATTCAATATTAGCTATAAAGAATACTAACAGAATTACTTCCATAATTTCTGAAACAGGAGAGGTTGTGTATGGACAAGATGGAATAGCAAATGATCAATGAACTTTTATAAATACCTTTTAGGTTTAGATGTTTCCCCGCCAGGATTTGGAGCTGATTTGAGACAGTTTGTTTCAACAAGAATTCCTCAACATGAGGTTTCCTTGCTAATTAGACCAGTTTCAGATCAGGAAATAGAGAGGGTTGTCTTTGATATGAATGGATCTAAGGCACTTGGACCTGATGAACTAAATGGGGTTTTCTACCAAAAAACTGGAGTAATGTAGGGGGCTTAGTTAAAGAGGCTGTGTATGAATTTTTCCTACATGGAGTACTACTTAAGGAGATTAACAAGAGATTTATGTGTTTGTTTCCTAAAAATTTCAACCCGACCTCATGGAGTGAATTCAGACCTATTTCTTGTACCAATTTCTTCTATAAGATCATCGCCAAGATTTTGGCAAATAAACTGAAGGAGGTTTTACATTTTCTCATCAGTGAGAATCAAGGATCTTTTATGAGCAACAGGGATATTGGAGATAATATTCTCCTAGTGCAGGAGCTCTTGAAAGAGTACAATCGCAGGAAAAGCCCTTTAAACTGTACTATTAAAGTGGATTTACAAAAAGCTTTTGATAGTATAAACTGGAGTTTTCTGCTAAGAACCATGGAGGTCATGAATTTTCCCAATAGTTTCATAGTGTAGATCCAAGAATGCATTACTGCTGCTTCCTACAGCTTATTGATAAATGGGAGCCCTACAGAGATTTTTAAAGGCAAAAAAGGGCTTAGGCCGGGGGACCCTCTATCCCCTTATCTTTTCCTAATTTGCATGGAGGTCCTCACTCAAATGCTGAAGCATAATACTTCAAAAGAATCCAGTTTTAGATTCCATTCCAAATGTAAGAAACTTTCTCTAACAAGCTTATGTTTTGCAGATGATCTTATTCTTCTAAGCAAGGTAAATGTTCACTCAGTCTCTTTTCTGATGAATACTCTCAATTTTTTTAAAGAGGTGTCGGGTATGGGTATCAATCTGTCTGGGTATCAATCTCTATAAAATTACTTCATTTCTCCAAAAGTGCTTCTTATCTTTCTAATGCCTTGGCTCTAACTACAAGAATAGAATAAAGGATCCTCTACTTCTTTACTTGGTAATTCATATTTCATCCAGGAGACTAAGGTTTTGTGAATGCATCCCTTTAATTGAAAAATTCTAGAAAAGATTAGGATCATGGACTAATAGAGCCCTATACTATGGAGGGAAACTCTAGCTTTTGAAATCGGTTATCATGTCTATGCAAACCTCTTGGTGTTCCTACCTATTTCTCTCAAAAGGGCTTATTAAAACAATAGAAAAGCTGATGAAGCAATTTCTATGGGGAAAGGAAATGTGGAGAAAGGAATAGTAAAAGTTAGTTAAAAGACTATCTGTCAACCGAGAGAAGGAGGAGGATTAAGTTTGGAGTTAATCAGTAAGAAAAACTTATTACTTATGATAAAGAGGATTTGGAGAATCGTAAATGAAAAACAATCAATGTGGATCAAATGGATTCACATCTATATATTGAAAGGTAAGAGTATTTGGGCTCTAAGAATCAAAGACAGTTATTCTTAGTTCTTTAACCAAATTTTAAAAATGAGGGAAGAAGTTTAATAGTATATTACTTGTCAATTAGGGACAGGGGAAAGAATTTCCCTATGGTATGACAATTAGATAGGGCAAGGAACTTTAATTCATAACCAACTGGAAAGAACTCTATTGGAGAGGTTCCATAAGAAAACTAAGCTCTATGAAATAGTTAAAAATGGAAGTTAGTTGTTAACTTCTGATGAGATTAAACTCTTGTCCATTCCACATTTTAGAAGGCTCGGAGAGAGAGACATCCATTTATGGAATGGGATTCCAGTTTCTAAAATAACTATAACGGAAGCTAAAAAGTTTAGGGATGGGATAGCTAATAGAGTAGGATGGTTTCCCCTAGTTTGGAGTAAGGTTCTTAAACCCAATGTTAGTCTCCTTCTCTGGCTAACTATGTTGAACAGACTCAACACTTTGGATAGGTTAAAGTTCTTGTCCTCCTCTAAGATATGTATTATATGTAATCTGAAAGATGAAACTAGAGAACATCTCTTTTTCAATTGTGTTTTCTCTAAGGTTATTTGGGCTAAAATCTATAGACTCTGTATTCCTGGGATTTACTACTACAGACTCTCTGAGATCCTATTGGAATTATCCCATCTACATATTTCAAAACGTGATAAGGATATCATACTGGTTTCGGTTGCTACATGTGTTCAAGTTGTGTGGAATGAGAGAAGTAATAAGAAGTTCAGAGAGAAATCAAATTCTCCATCCTCTCTTACTGAACTCACTATTGCTAGCATAAGGGATCAACTAATTATAAATTAGTTGAACCTACACTGTAGTAAAGGGATGGCTCTCACATGGAAAATCTAGCCCTCGCTGTTATTTTCCTAAATCCTTCTTATCCAAACATATTCAAACAACCATGGATTCAGATTAGAACAGTTCATAAAGTAGAGATTCAAATAGTATATTCAATTCATCTATTTACGAGAAACTACTGAAGCATAAGTTTTCTGGTACTCACCTGTTAGAAAGGAAAAGGTTCCTCAGAATAAGTTTTCTTTTGTGTTGCGCCGCTATCCCACCAGATCCGTGAAATCAACATAGCGATCGTTATTTGGTGAAGACTCATATCTATAAAAAAGGAGATCAAACTAATATGTGAAGCTCACCTTAGTTTTAAGATTGTCCCCTCTGATCCATCATCGCGAAGTGGAATCCCCAAAGCAGTTTCTGTAGAGTCGAGGAAATTGTTATACCCTAATCGCTAAAAGACATCACAATTTTGTACTTGAGTAAGTTACCTGAGTTCGAGATCTCCTTGGAGCAAAGTAAAGTGTAGAAGAACTCGGGGGAGACACACCAACAATCTCATTGCTAGAGCATCGACACCGCCATCTCCATCCCCTAAATCGAGAAGCTTCTGAAAGTCTCGAGAAAGTAAGGGTTCGTTATACCCTAATTGTTAAATGACCTTGTGTATAACTGATATGTACGTCGTCATTTTGATTACCTGGGATATGTAAGTGTTCACGTATGTATGTTTCACGCGGGAGAGTCATCCTGTTGTAAACTTCTCAAATTTTTGTTAATGAATTTTTTTTAATTTCTCAAAAAAAAACTTGTTTGCAATGTATGAAGAAGCATACATCTTACTAGAAGTTAGGCACATTCTATATAAACCATATGATAAGAAGGATGTACTAATATGTTTTGTATTGAAAGATAATTGTACAATAAAATTTTTAATTGTAAATTGTAACCCTTTTTATCCAAATTAGATACAGAAATCAAATTTCTAAAGATGGTATATAGAAAGTGTTATCTAATACAAGTTTGAATCATGTATCGAAGTTCAAATAAACATCTCCTACTGAGATTGCATCTGCTTCTTCATTGTTTCCCAATAGTAGTTTCACCTCATATGGATGTAATATGATTAGAGGCTCCACTATCTAATCACCAAGACTTTAAAGTGGGTATATTCATCTATCATATAAGCGAAAGTGTTACCTGACAACTATTGCCTTTCTTTCTAGGTTTTGTATTGTTGGCATTCTAGCTTATTATGCCCCCTTTTTATAGAAGAAACGTTGTATACTCGTTCGTAAAACCTCTAACTATACTCGATTAACTAATATCTTTAGGTGGAACAAATTTTGATCACTTACCTTTGAACTTTTGAGGATTAACCTTTTCCTTCCTTTGGTTACAATCAAAGGTATTTGACTTGTAAATTTTAGCTTCTCTTCCTCAATAATACAATGGGTGATTAGGGAATTTAAGTCCTAAGCCTTATCATCAGAGTTGTACGTTGTAACTAAAATACCAAACTCTGAAAGGAAGGGTAATTAAAGCTTAGTGTACAATACAAGTATCAAGAATATAAATATTCAATGCCTTTGGTTTAATTTAAAAGTGGACCAACCTAATAATATATTCCCTCACTTCTAATGCTCCAATGTATCTTATAGAGTATAGTTCTTTCAAAAAGGCACCTATCTTAGCATTAGAAGGTACCTTGTACCTTTGAGACACATTGTTAAGGAAATCTCTAGTTGTGTTAGTCTCCAAATGTATACTTAGTAGATGGCCCGAGATCAATCTCTTTATAGTCAAATAACATATCCCATTTGACCTTTTCGAGGCCACTTACTCTGATATCTTAGCCTCAATACTAATGGATGTAGGTGTTGGTTGTTTATCTTTGGTCATGTCTATATTGATGTTTGCTATGTACAACGAAAACTCCACATCCTGTGTCCAATTTTTAAAGTTGAAACTGGTAAGGGATCCAATATTAATACTGTTATTTACTGAAAAGGTGATTGTAAAATAAATAATAAAAATCATCAAGTTGAAACTAGTAAGGGATCCAATATTAATATTGTTATTTATTGAAAAGGTGATTGTAAAATAGATAATAAAAATCATCAACATACATATAGGATAATAGCGATACTTAAAGCAACGAAATAGTATTCATAATTAGTATCTTATCATATATATCATGAAACACCTATAGGCTAAATGCATAATGCATATAGATAATACCTTAACAAAAAAGTGATCAGAGTATACACCATTAACTCTTTTGATTCTATAACTTATGGGTGAATAGATCACTCTAAAATGGTTATCCCCTACTAAATGCTTTTATGTTTATCTCAAAATCTCATATAAGATCAACACCTATTGGAAAAATAACTAAATACCAGACTAGAGACATCCGTTAATATGCAAGCAAAATAGTCCAAATATTAACTTAAAATGTCGTTATGGTGATTACATTCTCATTATTACCCAAACTATTTCACAAACAGAAGGGATATGTATGTAATCCGCATTTAACTATACAAGCATAAATATTTGAAAACTTACTAATAATCAATGCAAAATCTTTATCCACACTCTCATTGCCACATATCAATACTAAAAAACATTATCAACAAAATTTATTTGAGAATTTATCACAAAGAAAATATCAATATAATGATGATCATGCAATACATAACAATAAATGAACTGTAAGAGATAATAAACCAACATGTATCAATTGTATTTCAAGTTAATTGCATAAACATTCGCTTGATTATGACTTTTTTAATTTTATTTAACGTATCAATTGTATTTCAAGTTAATTGCATAAACATTCACTTAATTATGACTTTGTTGATTTTATTTAAACTTTTCTAAAGTTAAACTTTATTTATTATTAATGTAATAAATCCAAAAAAATTTAAAAACTCACTTTATGAATTCACATCACCCAAAAACTAACCAAAAATTACTTAAAGGACATTTTACGATTTCTAAAAGTTTTGAGCTTTTCTGGTCGTATAGTGTGACGTCAGCAGTTAATGTTAACATTATGCATGGATACACTAAGCACATCCAACATTTGATGCATGTGGTGAGTATAAAACATGCACTGATGCATGCTTCACACACAACTAATGCATGATCACAACGGGCTAACGTGTACTGACGCACCTATCGCCTCCTGTAATATGCGCACACGCGTTGAATACTTGTTCAACGCTAGTGTGCATATGGAACACAAGCTAGAATCTGGGTCATCCCAACCAAGTAAATCCTCCACAAGAGCCACTTGTCCTTCTTGGCTACTAGGGGAATAGATCCTCTGTTTCGGTTAACCAATTCCTACTTGTTCCATTAAATCTCATCCACACATTTATGTAGGTTCTACACAAATATGTGAACAAAATTAAGTGGAACAGGATTGGAACACCCGAACGGGAACAGGGTGCTCCAACCTAGCTACCAGAATAAACAATTTTCTATGACCATTTTTGGTGATTTTTACTCGATTTTGATGACTTTTTATCGAAAATTATCTAAAACTTCATTTTTGGCCTATTCTTTTATGCAATACTTATATAAAAACAATTAAAACAACAAATATGCAATTTATACAAGCAAAACATATAGATTTTTATTTTCTTATAGAGAAACTTAAAAATCTTCTTTTAAATTCATAAAATCATAAAATGGATTTGATACTCCCTGTTAGTCATAAAATGAACCTTAGCAATCAATTTAGGATCAACTATGAATTTGTATAAGTGAAGATAATTAGGAAAATACCTGTTTTATTATCCATTTTCTGATGAATAAGATGCTTAACTACTTGAGCAAGTTGTTGAATTATTTGAATTCACAAGCTGTTGAACTACTTGAGTAAGTTGTTAAATTGTTTGAATTCACAAGCTGTTGAACTACTTGAGTAAGTTGTTAAATTATGTGAACAGGCTCCTCGATATATTAACAAGCTGTTGTATTGTTTGAACAAACTCCTCGATATATGAACAAGTCACTGAAACTTTCGATAAACCTTTTATAAAAGTCATATAACTTTATGCAATTAATGTCTTCATGTGTCTTTCTTAATGTGTGGACCTCTTAACGAATCAGAGAATTTGCACGTTAATGAACTTACTTAAGCAGATAACGTGAGACCTTAGCAATTATTTATAGTAACCTTATTTGTTCTCTGCATTATAAACACAATAAAAACTTAGAATATAGTAGACCAACTCCAACGCATCTCCAAAATGGAGGAAAAACACCATAATAGAGGAAAAATCGACTCCAATCTACTGACAATTTTTCCTCCATTTTAGAGAGATGCTACAGTGCCACACCAAAATTTAGTGTTTCAATGTGTTATGTGTTATGAGTGAGCCATCGATGATGGGTAGCTCACAGAATTCGCAAAAATTATCAAAATTGCAACGTTAACTTTTTAGCTACGAGAGAGTGGACTTAGCTTCTAAGACAACTTACAAGAGATCTAGTACTGCTTTTGGATAAAAGAAATGGCTCAAAGGTTGATCAGCTGAGACTGAAGGCTTTAAATAGATTTTTATATAGTTCCTCATTTATGTAGCATATAGCATATTTTATAAACAGAGTTGTAGACTCTGATAGGTCTTTGATAATGTATATAAGGATGAAGTATGTAATACTACAATGCATATTCGATTTTATGATATGAAAATGAGGAATTGGGTTTTTAGATATTGTAATATTTATGTTTTAATTTATGATGTCATGAGATAAGTGATGTGAGGCATATGCTCTAATGTCTGAAGGACATATGAGTACAAATGTCTGATGGGAGTGGGGTGCTATAGTGTTTGCTCACAATTTTTCCTCCATTATAGGGAGATGCCACTGTGTCACACCAAAATTTGGTCTCCCAATTTTCATCATATGTTTATTACTGCTCAGTTTTTTTCAATTTTTCAGCTCTTTTTTTCCACTTTCAATCTTTTCTTCTTTTTCATTCATTTTCTTTTTTAATTTGTTCACTCTTTATTTTGTTATTTAAACAATATTCCAATATTTTCATTATGTGTTTATTTAAGTAATTATAACTTTATAGTAATTTTAAGGTTTAGTCTCATGTTGATAAATATTTTCATTATATTTTTATAACTTTAGAATTATTTACTTGTGAATAAATATTTTAAATAAATAATTTAAAAAATATCCATTAGAAAACATCAAATAAGTTATAAACCATAAATACATTGTTGGATCCCGCTTTTAGGATTTTTATATTTTTATTTTATTTATTTATTTTATTAAATTATCTAGCATGAAAATAGATTAGAATTTATGAATTAGGAATTTTTGGAGTCTAATAAG
>JAOQMS010000002.1:8391339-8433471 GCA_027563885.1 Erythroxylum longipes | reverse complement strand
TATATATATAACAACCCGACATGAGCCGACCCATTAACATCCCTAAATATTTGATAACTTATTTGTAACTCGTGGGCTTCTTTTTAGGAATAAGAAAAGATAAAGGAAGAGGATAACGAGTGGAAGTTAAAGCTTAAGGTTTTAAAGAATTGGTCTGCATATGTGTCTACATAGGATGAGTGGAGGTAATAGATGGATGGAGATGAGGGAAAGCATTTGAGGTGGGTTGTGAAATATGTGATGCTAACATATTAGATTTTGTGGAAGTTAGAGTAATAGTGCTAGAAATGTCAGGAGAGATAGACAAGGATATAGAAGGTCTATAGGTAGCAGTAGGTAATGAAGTTGCAGCAAGTGAATCATATATGGGAAGACAAGCAGCAGTATGTAAAAGAGCAAGAACGGAAACTTGGACTGGTCAAAAACAACATAATGCACAATATAAGTATGAGAAGTAAGAGGGTGTAAGCAAATATAACCTTTATGACGAGAGCTATAACCATGGAACAAGTCTTGGACCAAAAATCCATTTTATTGGTGTTATATGGATGAAGACAAGGAAAGAAAAGACAACCAAAAGTACATAATAAACGATAGCTAGGGAGATAACAATATAACACTTGAAAAGGGGATTTAGATCAAAGAATTGGGTAAGTGTTCGATTACTTAGATAAACAGTCATTCCAAAAGCATATTCCCATAACTTAAGTGGTAGATGAGCACGGGCTAAAAGAGAGAGACCTTTGTCAACAATGACTCGGTGACAATGTTCTACAGCAACATTCTATTCATGAGTGTGAAGATATGGATGTCGATGAATTACACCTAAAGATTGTAAGAAAGGAGTTACATTTCAATACTCCCCACCCCAATCGGTTTAAAGATGCTTGATCTTTTTGTTAAGTTGTGCATTAATCATGGTCTATAAATTTTTGTAGGCATCAAACACTTGATCCTTATGAGATAGGAAATAGATGTAAACAAACTTTTAGTAATTATCTAAAAATTGAACAAAATAGTGATTTCCTTTAGTAGATGAAATTAGAGTAGGGCCCAATGCATCAGAATAAACAAGCTCAAATGGAGATTTAGACAAAAAATGAGACGATTCTAAAGAATTACAATGACTTTTGCCTGATTGGCATGCACCACAAATACCAAAACTTTTATTTGACATAGGAAGAGAAAAACAAGAACAAATTTGGTGCAGAACTTTTTCATGAGGATGACCTAAATGATTGTGCCAATAATGTAAATTGGTGCGCTCACCTACAAAAGCAGCTAGTATGAATAAAGAAAAATTAGTAGAGTAATGTGTGGTGTGCGGTAAAGGTGATGGTGATGGTGTAGGTAGACGATAAAGTCCTTGATCAAACATTCTTCAAAATAGCACCTTGCCTTCCAATGTCTTAACCAAACAACAATTAGGATGAAATTCAATAATGACATTATTGTCTTTTGTAAATTGGGTTATGCTAAAAAGATTTTTAATGATTGAAGGAGCATAAAAAACATTGGACAGATGAAGAAAAATATTTTTATTTATTATGGGAAAATTAGTAGATCCAATATGAAGAATGCAAATAAGATTATCATTGCCAACTTGAACTTGATCACCATCATAATAGTCACCATGAACAACAAGTTTATTGAGATCAGTACGTAAGTGATTTGTGGCTTTAGAATCAAAATACTAGCTAGAAACTGGAGGAGTGGACAGTTGGAGGTAACCATAACTGTTGAAGGAAGAGGACCTGCTTTATCTCTAGTACAGTTATGGTTGAAATGATTGTAGCAGTCCAAGGCTTCATCCAACTTTGGAGCAAATCTAACATATTCCATTAGATTTGCCATTATTAGAATTATTATTAGAGCGAAAAATATGATTTTCAGAGGTTGTTTAACCTCGATCTGTTTGTGAACCGTCACAATGGCCTCAATCATAATAATGCCCACCATTATAGGATTGAGTCCTTTACCTCGACTGTAACTGGGTACGTTAAGCTGTATAAACAGAGTAAAGTGGGGTATGTTGAATGCCCTCCTACCTAGCTTCTTCTTGGAGAAGAACTCCAAATAAAGTGTCTCATCAAGAGCATAAAATGAAGTAACGAAAAAACCAAATTTAGGATCAAGTCCAAAAAATATATTATGTATCAAATCAAATTTAGGTACAGGTTCATTTGAGGTTTTCAAAAGATCAGCTATAGAACATTTCTTTTCAACATAATCTAAAATAGACATTCCCTATTATTGGATACTTGTAAGTTGCATCCATAGATGTATAGTACAAGCCTTTAATTAAGGTATGAAGGTGCATTCTAGCATTAACCAGGCTTGACAAGCTGTTAAAGCACAACTTGTAACACGTGACAATACCTTAGTTGCGTATCCCGGATCAAACGTGAAAGGACAATAAACAAAGGAATGCGGAAAATACCTAATTTTATTTCCATAACTTCAAACAAGCTTTTCAAAGCCGACACGAGCGCGAATCTACCGCCATCTTTACGGGAACTGTTCACCGGAATGCGGTCAAAGTCTTTCTACAGTTTTCTCTAAACGTAAGCTCTCTTAACGGGTCAAAGAATCCTTATGCTTACGAATGATATGAGCAACTGCAGGAAACCTTAACCTTTATATATAGCTTCCATATCGGGTTTCCCCTTCACAAGCCTGATATGGGTCTGGTTCACACTAATTGGGATCCATTTTCCTCTTAGACTTCGATCCATTAATTTAGATCATTTATTAAGTCACTTTATTACCTTTATCTGAATCAAATTACGTAACTTAATCGATAAGTTATTGAAAAGTGCCAAAAATTAAAATTAATAATTGTCCAAATAATAGAAGGACAAAAATGTCCAACATTCCCCCTCTTGGACAATCATTAATTGCGGTTTTTACTTAGGCTTAAAAATTAGTTTGAAAACTTGGTCAAGTCATGTTGCTGTGTTGGTACCAAATTTAAAAATTAAAAACATTTGATCCAAAGGAAGTGAAAGTCCAACATTCTGTCCTGCAAGGTTTTTGATACTGAAAAATATCAAACACATATGTCGTGTATGACACAGGTCCAATATAATCAATAATATCTAATACCTTACTAACATGAATGGGAAAATGGAGTGTGGCAAACTAGGATGATATCTGTATGATCTAATACGTATCATCTTCGTTTGTAAGTCTCGATTTCTCTAACTTTATACTAAACTGCATATGTTAAACTATATTATAGAAGTCCTGTTTTCTCTCACTAAATGCTAAAGAACATTAGAGAAAATTTGTTTCCTCTCACCAAATGTTAAACAACATTAGAGAAAACCTTTTATGTTCTCCAACTGAATGCTAAACTACATTAGAGAACCTTTATAGGATTAAAAACTTGCCATTTGAAACTTTAAAGATATTTGTATAAAAATGTATGCGTCTAAATAAGATAGTCTCAAGGTCAATCTGTATATATGCCCAATGACCTTTAAATGCTTAAGATTGACACAAATATTAAGACTTTCATACGTATTATGACAATTTATGATAACACATATTACTGAGGATAAACAATGATCATTTTTGTTGATGAACTATCATAATGCCATAATACATCAAAATGTAAAAATGTACGTGGAGCAAACATAACGATCCCCTAACGAACAATGTCTAAGGACTTCAAAACACCCATACTGTATAATTATCTTCCAAACACAAGTGGGCATTGTCCTTTATTTAAAGAATCGACTTATAATTCCTTAGTCCTTAAATGCTCCAAACCTTAATGTTACATTTTCGTGTCAACTCCTTTATGGTCAACAATTTGATCTTCAAACGCATAGACCCTATAATGTTCTTATTATTGCTAAACAACATAGCAGTAAGATTATCACAGTACAACCGAATGGGTAGTCATTGAATCAACCACAGATAACTCAAAAATTAAGTTTCTGAGCTAAACTGTCTATAAAGTAGCCCTATAGCATGCACTCTGCATGCATAGTCGAAGAAATCACCCGTGTCTACTTGACACTCTTCTACGACATTGTATCATCTGCTAATTTAAAAAAATTGTAACCTTAATTGAACTTCGATCATCCAAACACATAGCTTAATTTGAATCTGAATTCCCTACGAGATTTAGTCTATTGACTTTTCTATATGTCAACACATAATCCTTGATTCCCTTTAACTATCTCAACACTCACTTGATTACATTTCAATGGTCTACAACTGGGTTAACCAGATACTGACCAAATAGTCAAACAATAAATGCAATGTCCTGCCTAGTACATAGCCGAGCATACATCAAGCTATCGACCGTACTAGAATACGGAACATTCCTTATAAACTCTCTCTTTACTTTATTCTTTGGATATGATGCCAAAGATTATCTCTCACTATGAGAGATAGGTGCTACGACAGGTTTACAGTTAACTGTATTAAACCTTTGTAATATATACTCAATGTATACACTTTGTGAGAGGTATGATGAGTGTTAAGATCTGTTTCGATGAATCTGAATACCTAGGACAAAAGATGCTACGCCAAGGTCCTTTATGTCAAAGTTCTCAACCAAATGTTGCTTAACCTTATACAACATGGTCAAGTAATTTGACGTGAGTAATATATCATCCACATGCAATAATAGGAAGATAACTTTGCTCCCCTTAACCTCATAATATAAGCATCTTTTAACTTTATTTTTCATGAAGCCAAAAGAGGTCAAACCTTATCAAATGTAAGGTATCACTTTTGGGAGGTTTGATGTAAATCATATATTGATCTGCATAGCATGCAAACTATGCCAGTTCTATCTAGACCCTGAAATCCTTCAGATTGTACCATATAGACCACTTTATAAAGGTTTTTATTCAAGAAAGTGGTTTTGACAACCATCTGATGTAACTCTATATCATCATGAGCTACAATTATCATAATCATTCAAAATGTATCCTTCGAGGATACGAGAGAAAAAGAAACATTAAAGTCAACATTTTTTCCTGAGTAAACTATCAGGCAACTGAGCAAGCCCATAAACTGTTGAACTTTATCCTAAAATTCTTTAGGTTTTAAAACTTTATTTACAACTGACAATTTTGCAGTTATGCTATAAAATCAACCAACTCTCAGACCTTACTATGTTTCATGGCTTGCATCTCATTAGTCATTACATCCCACCAAAAGTTACATTGGGTTCAGAAATAACTTCTGTAAAAGTAACTGGATTCGTAGCATATCTAATATCATAGTACTATTCACCTAATAGACTATGTAATCAGATGAGATAGCAGGTCATCTAACTCTGGTGGATCTTCATAACTGCATTAGATCTTGTACCCCCGGGAACCTTTGTGTGTACATGTATGGGTTCATGTTCTTGTACAGGCACAATACAAAGACCTAGATCCACCAGATCTAACTATATGAGTGATGGGTATATAATAACTATAGTGTCTACCTTGCTATCATCTGAAGGGTTAAAGGGCCCACCATCATCGTAGACATTGTATTCCAGAAACTTAGCTGTTTGTGATTCCACTATTCTGGTCCCTCCTTTTCTACAGTAAGATCTGTTACCTTTAGAGTGGTTAGGATATCTTCCTAAATAGCCATGAGCATAATGAGCATGCAATTTTTCCTTATAAGGACTATACTATCTCATAGGACAGCCTCATACACGAATATGTGCAAGGCTGGATTTTCACACTTTTAGATAATCAGGTAGATTAGTCCTGTTCTGCATTGACTTCTTCAAGTCCTTTACAGTGCAGTTATGCCTTTCAGCAACAAACCATTTTGCTTAAGACTACCTGGTATAGTGAATCAAGTCACTATCCCAATTGATTCCATATATCTGGCAAACGGACCTTTTCAAGTATTAAAACACCATGTTTACCATGATGTTCTCCTCCACGGTCAGATCTGACACTCTGAATGGATTTTCTCAATTGGTTCTCAACCTTCAGTCTTTAAACAAGAACACATAATTGTAATGGAAATAATCATCAACAAATGTCAGAATATATTTGGAATTGCAGAACGCAATTGTATAAGGTCTTCTGATATTCGTATGTATCAGACTTGACAAGTTAGAAACACGAGTTGACCCTTCTTCCTTATTAGTCAACTTACCCCTGCAATAGTCAACACATGTTCCCAGATCATCATAATCTAGAATTGAGAGAATGCTTTCCTTAATCAATCTCTCAACCTAGCTTTGGAAATATGACTTAAACTTTTATGTCACACCATGTATGACTTTTCATTCATCAGGGTCCTTTATTTCATGACTTTTTAGCAAGATACGAAGAAGCATATATCTAATTCGAGGTAAGACACATTCTATACAAACCATATAACAAGAAAGTTGTACCATTATGTTTTGCATTAAACACAACTGTACAACAGAAGCATTAAATACAAAACGACAACCTTCTTTGTCTACAATTGATACAAAGATCACATATAAAATGTGTCATGTAAAAATTAAAATGAACCTTACAGCAATGTTCAGCTCATACATTCCCCTACAGATATTTCATCCGGTTCTTCATTGCTGTGAACCATCAATTTCTCCTTCCCTTTTTTTATCTTTATCCTAGATACGAACCCCTGCATTATGTAAACACCTTGATCAGATACTCCACTATATAACTATCAAGTACTTAATGCGACTATCACAAATCAGATTCATGAATTGATAAGCTAAGGAGTTATCTTATGGTCAAAGTTTTTTTTCATACCTCATACTGCTGGCTTTTTTATTTCATGCAGATTTTTATCAACACTGGATTGACCAACATCAGTATGTATAGAAGATTTAGTCTTTCTAACTTTAATCTTAGGGGGCTTCATCTTTGCCTTTCCCTTAATTGCTTCAAGGGCTATAGAGTAGCAAGCTTGAGCTTCTCCTCCTTAGCAACGAAAGGGGCAATCAAAGCATTCAAGTCCCATTTCTCATCCTGCTAATAATGTGTCATAACTAGATTATTGAACTCTGGAGGGAGTGTATTCAAAGTCTAGTGAACTATGAAGACATCAGGAAAAGGAATGTTTAACATCTTCAGTCTACTGTGAAGATAGATCATTCTTGATATGTACTCCTTTACTCCCCCTTCTCCTGTATACCTCATGGAGAATAATTCTTTCATCAAGGCACTTGTCTTAATATTAGGTGAGGCTATATACCTCTGGAAGATATTACCAAGAAATTTCTTCGCTATGTCTATGTCCAGAAGTCCACTTAGCAGATGGTCATAAATGGATCTTTTAATGGTTATAAGACTTAATCTATTAGATCGATCCCATACTTTATAGGCTGTTTTACGAGCTTTCGAGCTCATAGATGTAGGTAGAGATGGCCTATCTGTTCGTATGGCCATATCAACCTGAGTTATCTCCATAGCATTTAATACATCCTCTGTCCACTTCTTTGTATTGAAACCGGTCAGGGTTTCAATGGTGACATTGATTTTATTGACCAAAAAGGTGACTGTAAAATTATAATATTTAAATCAGCATAAATGTAGGATAACAGTGATACTGAAAGCCATTAAACAGTATCTTTACTGAAAATATGTTCACATATATTATGAAACACGTATGGGTTGAATACATAATATATGCAACTAGACCTCCACATAAAAGCAATCAGAGTACAAACCATCAACTCTCATGACACTATCACCTATGAGCAAATAGATCATTCAAGCAACGACTTTTCTTTATCTAATGCCTTTATGTACGTCTCAAAATCTCATATAAGACTAACACCTGTGGGTAGAATAACCAAATATGAGACCAGAGACATCCCCTAACATGTAAGCAGAGCAATTCAAAATACTGACTCAAAAGGCCACTATGGTGACTACATCCTTATCAGCACTCAAAAAGTCCACAAACATAAGGGATACATCTTGATGTTATCCTTACATTCTTGATGGGCATATGGTATATGACAATATAACATCAATAAATGCAAAATTCGAGTGCATAGTCTAATTGTCACACACTCATGGTGAAGGCATTCTCTGAAAACTTCTTTTGAGACTTTCTTAGAAGAAAAAATCTCAGTAGAGTGACTATTGTGCATTACTGGACACTGAACCGACCACCTGAGACATTAAAACCTCATGTATCTCCTTTATAGTAAGTTCGTTGCACGAAAATTCACTCAAATTTGGCTTCAGAATGTCTTAAAACCTTTTCCAAGTGATTATCATGTGATCCCGAACACTAAACATGAGACCCGAGACATGAAAACTTGAAGTATCTCCCTTATGTGATATCCGAAGCACGAAAATTCACTCAAAATCAGATTTAGAATGCCATAATTCCTTTTCTGAAGTTAAACTTTAATTTATTACTAATGTAATAAATCCAGAAAAATGGAAAATTTTACTTTATAAATTTTTCGAACTCGAAAACAAAGCCCAAGCACGCTAGGGCACCCTTACGGAAAATATGAAAATTTGTGTTTTTTTAAAAACACTATAGCAATTCCGTACGATTGATGTCAGTATAACGTCAGACACCACGTCAACACGCACGTTGCCGCTTGTCAGACACGTGCCAGATTGGCAAATGCGGTGACCGTTTCTTCACGTGTCTAGCACGTGTGACACATGTGCCAGACGCGTCGTTTGGCCCAACAGTAAGACGCAACTTGCCGAAAATTGTGATTTCTGGAGAGTTTCGAGTCAGATTTTTGCTCTCCCAGGCTCATTTTCATCCTACTTCTTAAGGCTAAACACATTTATATCAATTTCATGCAATAAAAAGCTAGAAAAACCGAGAAACATAAGTTAACTCTTCGAAAACCTTATGGAGAAAAAACTGAAAAATCTTCATTTTTAACCACCTGATCACGTCACCGCTCTGATACTACGTATAACACATGATGATATCTTAGTTACGTATTCGAGATTGAACGTAAAAGAGCAATAAATAAAGAAATGCAGAAAATACTTGATTTCAGTTCCATAACTCAAACAAGCTTTCCGAAGTCGAAACAAGCGCGAATTCACTACCGTCTTCACAGGAATTGTTCACTAAAACGCGATCAATGTCTTTCTACAGTTTTTTGAAAACGTAAGCTCTCTTAATGGATCAGAGATCCATATGCTTACGAATGATATGAATAACTGCATGAGACCTTAATCTTTATATATAGCTTCCATATTGAGCTTCCCTATCACAAGCTTGATATGGATCTTGTCCACATTAATTGGGATCCTTTTTTTTTCTAAATTTTGACTTATTAATTTAAATTATTTATTAAGTTACTTTATTATCTTTATTTAAATCAAATTATATGCAGATCAAATCCAACGTAGGATTCGGTTGTTCTGACGTTTCTAGATTGTGTAAGCTAAATTGTCAACGAAATTTTCATCTGTGACAAGAAGTTGAGAAGTTCGTGTAGTATTGTCTGACACGACAATATGAGCTTCTAGAGCAGAAAGAACTGTGCGTGCCCAGAGATAATAATTGTCTCTGTCTAACTTGAGATTAGGGGTAGGATAATTGAAAGAATTATTTTTAACATTGAGGGTTGCAATTAATTGATTGTCATTATGGGAGGAGTTAGTAGCCATGGAGATATCTAACCAGTGGCATGAATAAAGTAGGCGTCACCTTGCAACTGTGGATATGACCACCACTCGCTCTCTGACGCGTTGTCTTTGTGTCTGCTGCGAAATTCAACCTTCTCCCGATTCAGAATTTTATTGGAATTTCCTGTGTGATTCACAAAGAGTGAAAGCCGAATAACAGCTGGTCAGTGGCTAAGGGGAACAAGAAGCTAGAGAAGCACAAAAGCTGTTGAATGTGATGTGGTGGCTTAAAGCGTCAAAGACGTTGGTGAAGGTTGTGACTACAACAGCTAGTTGAAAAGAAAAAAATGATCGAGGAAATTCTATACTATTATTGATAGAACAAATACAATATTGTGAAAGATTATAGATAACATAACAGAAATAATCTCTATTAGTTACAGAATTTTGCTTAAACAATAAAGATAAGAAGCATCGAGTGGTTATTATTTGCACATGATTATTAACTTCAGTAAACAGCAGCTGCACATGGTTAGTATCTTCAGTAACAAGCATAATTTTTGGGTTCAAGTCACAGCACATGCGTAATTCTAAGGTTTAACTTTATCACTTAACCTGATAGTTCCAATATTGTGGACCAAACTTGCAATTAGCATTTTCATGAAGAAATTTACAACAACTTCCAACTAAAAAGCTAAGATGGTATTATCAAGTCGTTCCATAAATTTTTTGGAAATCAATCTTGTACATACATACATATATATATATATATATACATAAACTTATACATACATACATACATATAAATATTGTTTATCAAAAGGAGGAAGTTCTTATATGTATATGTAAGATTAAAAGCGGCTTTTAATCTTGTGTCTTCGAAGGTCTAAAACTCGCATGGCTGAAGTCGATCGGTAGTTTTATTTTGTTTTTCATTTACTAATCATTTTTCCAGCTGATGTCATCCACCAGAAGTTGGATCTAGATCCAAATTGCGAATCGTCTATCAATATAAAAATTAGGCTAGATGCAATGTACCTAGTCACATGCTTACAATTAAAATAAAAGGATAGCATAATAATTAGATGAAGTAGATCTACCCTATATTTCATAATTGGTTGATTGTACCAGGAGCCCCATCCTCTACTTGTTTTCAAGAATGTGTATGTAACTTGAATTTAAATATAGGAATAGAAGTACAGTCCTTATAATTTCATAATTAACGAATCATTTTTTGACATTTTATTTTGAATCTTATGATGCAAAATTTATAATAATTTAAGATTATTAGTCAATTATATTAATCAATGCTTTGAGAACTATACCGAATTTAAGCTGGTAAGACAAGAGGTTTAAAGTTTAAAATATTAAATCGGTATTAGATTATTATAAAACGGGTCTAAGATTAAATAAAATTGTAGAATTTGAAATATGATTAAAAGAGACTTACTTATCTGACTGAATAATTAATAAATTAATTGATTTTTAACAACAAAAATTATTAAAATAAATTAAAAAAATAAAAACTGAAAAAAAAAGTAACTAATTTAAAATTTTACCCTCGAGTTTTCAATCATTGATATTAATAATAATAGTATAAAGAACATTGAATCATGAACTTAGAACTAGATTCTAGAAACTTGTAAAAGAAAAAAGGCAACGAAAGTATGGTGTTTTTGTAAGTCAATTGTGTAAGAGATAATCTTATCTAGAAAATTAGACCGCTAGTTGTGTAGGTAAAAGTCATCCTGACTAATTTGACTGCTTCGGATCTTATAACCCGGTAATTCGTACCCTTTTGATGATTATTTCTTTTTTATTTACTTCATATTCTTTCACTTGTAATTAGCGCCGTTAAAGATGGAAGTTAGGTTGGGTTGCATGGTCGTGTAGTCCAAATCGATTCAATGATCAGATCCCTTTTCTTTCTTACGAGTTCCCTTTAAAGGATATATGTTTTTTTGGTTATAAAAAAGGCAGAGTTTTTAGGTTAACGTTTTTATTCCTCTATTCAATTAGTACCTTTTGAATTGATGAGTAACTGAAATAGTAAATGGGGAAGAGAACATGTGTAAGTAATATTTTTTAGGGATTGTTTTGTATTATTTTCTGTTTTTATTATGGTTTTTAATTTTCCATTTCTTTTTTGTTTCTGTCTTTAAAAAATATAAAAACTTATTATATTTATATTATTGATAATAATTAAATATTATATAAAATTTAAATATAAATAAAATTTAATGATTAATTATGTAAATAGTTTTATTTTAATATCATATAATATTTACTAATAAATATCTGTAAAATTGTTATATTTATTGAAATAAATAATTTAATAAGTAAAAGTTTATTTATAAATTGATATTAATTTAATTATTAATAAATTAAATAGTAAAATTATACTAATTATAATTCTTATTAATAATATTAAATAACTAACATGTATATATTAAATTGATGACAAAGAGACAAAAATAAAAACTAAAACTAAAACTAATTTTAGTAGTCTTTATAACTTACGAAAATTAGTAGAAACTAACATGAAAATAAAATGTAAAAACCTAAAATAAAAATTTTTGTATTAAATATAAAAATAAAAAATCAGAACGAAATTAAAGAGGCATTTGTTTTAGCCTTTTAACTTAGAAAAAGGTGAGAGATTGCAAACCTTAAAAGGTCAAGAGATAATTAAGAGCAAAGCTTTTGCTAAAAAGAGACAGCTTAGAAATTCCACACTGAGTTAGTAAGGGCCTTTCCTGGTTTAAGTGAAATCGTGAATTCAAATTTTCCTCATGTATGTAGCCGTTTAAAATTTGAGGTTAGAATTTTGCTTCCCGCAAAGGACTTACCCAATTTGAGCAGGAAAGAGTTTGAGTATAAATAACTTAAAGATATCTTCCTATTGTTGGAATCCACTTAAAATATTTCGCGGGCAAAAAAAAAAAAAAAGACAGCGTAGAAGTAGAAAAAGACAGTTGAGTATCTAATAAGCAATATTATGAATCCAGTATGGTGTTGGATTTGGTCCTTATATAATATTATACAACACCACTTAATCCTTCCTATTATATTATTTAGGGTAATTTTTAAAATTACAAACAATTCTTAATTTTTTAAAAATTATAAAACATTTTCTCAATATATTGTTTTATATATTTTATAAGTTTAGATCAATTTTATCTCCAAAAATGATAATAATATAAATTTAAAATAACAATAATGTATTTGTTTCTATTACCATTACTTTTTCATTTATTTCACATATAAATAATAACCACAATTAATATAAAACTGATGATTTAATCTTTTTTCTTAATATAAAAAACAATATCTCTATTAATTAAAGATAAGATTATATACTTTTAGATTTCACCAAACTTTAAAGATAAGGCTGTGTATTTTTTTATTTCTCCAAACTTTATATCTCGGCGAATTTGTTGAGAAGTTATTTTCGTTGTTGGTGTTTTGGGAGCTTTTAGTCAATCAATCAAAGGAAATAATGCCTTCTCGTTAGATATTGCTTTTGAAGATGCCATGCAAATTAACCAAGCTTCAAAGTTGTCTTTCATTGAAACTTTTAGCATGATTAGATTATATTACATTAGATGGGGCATCGTCATTGACTATATTACGATGACATGCGAACAAAGCTTCAAACTTGTCTTTGATTTAGACTTTTAGCATGATTAGATTAGATTTAGATTAGATGGAGCATCGTCATTGACTATATTATTACGATGACTCTACACGTTACCTCTACCATCTTAAGTTGTTTTTCTTGTACAAAGTAAAGAACAAGCACCCCCGTCAACTAAAGAAATTATGTGTGTTGAAAAGTAATTGGCTCTATTTGGTGACTTTTAGCCCCATTAAATACATCTAACAACATTTGGGATTTGGCCCGGTTTATTTTCCATATATCTATTTTAAGAAATTTGTGCTAAAAAATATTTTAGTTTTAATTAAATAATATCTATTTTAAATATTATTTACTATAAATTAATTTTAAAAACTATCTAATGTTTGTGAAATTTTTAATTTTTATATAATAATAAATTATATATAAAGGTAGGCCAATTAGTTTAAGATTGTTTAATATAAATTAGTTTTATAAGAAAAATGTATATATTTTTTTGTAAAAATTGTTAAAATTTTAACTTAAATCTTATGTAAGTTAAAATAGTAAAAAAAATGATATAAACACTTGTAAAATTTTGTTCACAACAAATATTGGTTGAAGCGGGCTTTAACAATTGTATGTGATGATTAGATTATAAGTTTTAGCATAACTGTTTTGGTAATTGTTTTGTACTTTAAAAAATATTGCTTGATATCTCAATCATAAGAAATTGAGATTGTAACGCTATATAAACTACTTTTCTACTTTATTTGATATTTAATAATCATAATAATAAATTTAAAAGTATTTAATCTTTTCATTTAATGACTAATCTTTTGAAATTTATACAAAATTTTGTATTTACTAATGTGATTAATAAATGAATATGACGTGACTTTTTGTAGGCTCACCACATTAGCAAAAACAATTTTCAATTTATACTGTTAATGTTATATTAATTTAAAAAACAAGAATCATATTTTTAATTTTTTTCTATTTTCACCCTTCAAATGTTTTACATTGTTAGTAAATCAGAACTCAAAATTGCAATTTATTCTCTAATAAAAATATCTCAATTGAAATTTTATCTTAAATAAAATTTACTTATCACTAAAATATTTTACAGTGTCAATCTCGTAATTACTGATTTTTTTAATACAATTGAAGATTTGTGTGGTTACTATTACAGGACGCAAGAATAGATAAAAAATAAAATGATTATTCTTTCGGAATAAAATAAATGAGGAATAGAATAGAATATGTATACTTTAATTTGATTTATTTCAAAATCCCTCGTTCTCTCAAACTCCCTCACAACTAGTACTCGATCACCATCACCCGAAGAACCTCCATCAACTTGTGTTATCATCCTTTCATTCTCTCTCAACGCTGTCATAACTTCATCTAGCATAATCTTTTCCCTACCAACAAACAACGTCATGATAATGGGTCGGTAAGACTTGGGTAGTGAAGCCGACAACAAGAGAGCTTGTTCTTGATTAGTGTTTTTTTCATCCACATTCTTTAACTGAGTTACTAGTTAGTTGAACAAATTAATGTGGTCTTATAAGGTTGTATCCTCCTTCATCTTCAACTGGTACAACTCCCATCTCAAGCACAAGATGTTAGTCAACGATTTGGAGGCATACACCGTTTGAAGCTTATTCATCAAAGCTTTTGGATCCATCTCACTCAAGTGGTTGTACTTAATCTTCGAAGCTATGGCCAATTGAATCACACCAACCGTCTTCTTCTTCATCGATGCCCACTTGAAATCATTCAAACTCGTCGGCTTGTCCGCTTCTAAAGCTGCATCTAAATCTTGTTATACCAATAAATCCTCAATAGCACTCTTCCACACCCAAATTTCACTCATTCTTTTCTCACACTAATTCTTTCCTAAATCAAATAAGTGGTAATTTTTCCTACAAAAAGATCTTCCAATCACAGTTCTGGTATCACTTGTTGGAGAAAATTACTACAATATCAACAACAATAATAGCAAAAAAAATAAAGTACAAGAAATTAAATTAACTCACAGAATTTACATGGAAAACTCCTCTCAACTACCGAAAAAACTACGGTCCGGATATTCATGGACTAAAATTAATCCACTATAATAATTAAGAGTACAATCGGCAATCAACAACAATAATTTCAATGACAAGTACAATTATCTTTAGGTTCTAGTATAAGTTGAAAACCCCAATAAATTTCGTACTCTTTACAAATCCAAGAGAGATCACATACCAAATATCGGTCGATGATAATCCGCTTCTTCTTGATATCTTACCAAATAGCTATTGTCCCACACGGCAAAACAATATAGTGGACTTTTCTTTTTCTCCTCCTCCTTTATGATCTTTAAAGCAACTACTTATCTTTTCAAAAAGAAGGGTAAAGCCTTCTTTTTATTTCATCATAAATTGGCTTTTTCAATAAGCCACCAAAACCTACCACTTATGGGTCAATTAAAGAACTCTTTATTTGGTGGATCACTACTTGTAAGTAAAACAAAACCTACCCTTACAAAATTCACATAACTAGTATTTAAGATTTGGAGAGAGATCCAACAAGATTATATATTTTGTATCTGTTCTTCAACCAAATAAAGGGATAACTTATTATCAAGAATAAATCATTAATTGAATGATGATTTCAATCAACCAAACACCCCGTTAGAGTTAAAACTTGACGTATTTTGATTTAAGACATTATCTGAAATAATTTTAAAAAAAGGGATGAAACAGAGCGTAGGCCTGAGAGACATATAACGCTCTGGTAGACAGATTAGTGGAAGTTTCCTAATAAGGACGAATAGAAATGTGAGGCTGAAGACACATGCTAGAAGTACATGCAGTATACGCCATAGAGAAGGAACTAGAGCGGGCAGAATCTAGAGCAAGTGTGAGAAATTGTTTATTCCCTTTAGAAAAGGGCACTGATTGTTTTCCTCGATTAGACCATAACCCAGATCCTGGTGCTAAGACTTCCTGTCTTTGGACTACCATTTTCGTGCACTCAGATGACATTTAGATAATGTAATCCGAGGACTATATGTAATCAGTCATTATTTACGTTGTTTAATTTTACTAATGTAATGATATATATTCTATTCCACAATTTCGTGCACTCAAAGTAAAAAAAAGACTATTGCATAGCTCATCCGTAACCCTAGCTGTCTAGCATTTACATCCTTTGTACACAATTAAACTATGTCATGCATAGTAGTATTTCTTTCATTTTCTATTCGACTGCACCCCAAATTCCAGTTCATACGATCACATAAACGTATGTTCTCTAGTCATGGGGAATAGAGATATGAAAATAAATGATTTAGACCTTTTCAGAAGGCAATTGTCACGCCATTTGCAGACAAATTGTTTCCGACTCCAGAGGCTGAATTCCGTCCACGAGTATATCATTATTGCTCGACACTGATGTATTCCAAATGATTCAAAGGGCCGGCAATGCGGACCAGAGGCTGAATTCCGTCCACGAGTATTATCATTACTGCTCGACACTGATGTATTCCAAATGATTCAGAGCGCCGGCAATGCGGATCATTTCTTAGAAACAGCTTGCTGGTTGACTGCGACTTCTTTTGCAGCTGTGACCCCTCTTTAGTCTTTACTTCAATGCTTAAATGACTTTTAAAGAAGATTTAAAACGCTCGTTGAGTAAAAGTTGGGTAACTTCGCACATCTGGCTCAGAGGAACTTAAATGCAATCTCTCTTAAACTCAAACCTTCAGACGAGAGGAGAAAAAAATTGTCCTTTAAAATACGTCTTGGTTTGGTGTTTATGGGGTCCTAAAATTTCACATATTATATTTAATTTCACCAGACGGTTCATCGAAAAACCCCAACATGAACTACAGAAGCTTGCCATACAATGACTTAAAAGTTGCGGGAAATAAAGTCTTGCTGTGAACACAAAAGTATATGTTTATTCAACAATACGTACAAATGAATGTAAGAAGAGCTTGCCACACCGTAATTACAGTACAATATTTTTGCTTCACAAAATCGGGATATAAAATCATGTAATTTTCTCCTTTTCCTCTCATACCTTAGTTTAGTTGATCTAAAGTGCTAATAATCAGTGTAACCAGGACCCAAAAATCTTGATCAAAGTTTTTTGGACAATATACTGTTAATGCACACCTACACTTGAAAAATTAGCACTAGAAAACTGACACAGATTCAAGCTACGTTTCCAACACAAAACCTCTTCATCTCTTTCCACGACTTCCAGGGCCTGATCTTGGACCTGGGTGCCTAGAGAACTGCAACCTCAAATAGTTAGAATCTGGATCGTGTTCATCCATCTTGTAACCTGCAGATTCCGTCAATTATGTTAGCACACCTGTTTAGGGAAACTGTGCAATTGATATAATACGTGAATTTTAAACCTAGGTCTTCAAGGCTCCAAATCAAAATTGATTGTCACCATCCCCAGCACTGATTCCTGAGAAAAATAAGAAGGATGCCTACCTTGCAATGCACTCATTGCAGTCGCTGCACAGGCTGGACTTTCGAAATCAACAAAACAAAGGATAATAGGATCCCCACCTCGCTGCATAATTAACAAATAAATAGTAACACGTCCATCCAACACAAGTAGTGTCGGAGATAACCAAACCCAGTGAACTATTTGAAGGATTCACTTACTAGTTTGGAATCTTTTGTCACTAGTCTCAATTCCTTGTATCCAACAAAAGGTCGAAAGATATCTTGTACGGCCCAGTAAAGGAATAAAAAAGGTAAAAGAAAAAGTCGGAAGCCATTATACCATTGTTATAAGTGAGGAAAAAAAAAACAGTATAAATCTTAATTGTTTAGCATCAGTACATTGTCAAAAGGATACGAGCTACTTCTCGCCTTGTGCTATCAGGAGGCAGCCCCTCAACATATAAAGTATTGGAAGCATCCGGAGGTAGGGGTACAGTTTCACGACTTGGTCTAGCGATTGTATCTACAGAGGGCAGGCCACTATAGCCAATGTCTCGGCCATTTGCTGCCATATCTGTGGCACTAGCTCGAGAGTGGTCCATCATGGCATCAGCTATTGGAAGAACACTCATTCCACCAACAGCTTTTGCTGAAACACTTCTGCTTAATGCACTCACTTCTCCGGAACTAAATGGAGAAACTTGCTTTAAATACAATTACAAAGAGCATTTTTAGTAAGATTAATTTAATGAGTGGTGGATAACAACTGAAAAATTATAAGGCTTGGCAGTGGTACCGCAGTTTGAAGATAGCGATCATATGCTGATCCAATCGTCTTTGTATCCTTCACAGGCTGATACCTTGCACGATCATCTTCCTTTGGATAATAGCTAGGCATCTCCATTGCTGGTACCCCAGAAGGTGGGAGATCTGCAAAACTCAGAAAGAAACATATAAAGCTAAATAACAAGAGCATAATCCATCTTGTTTGAGATTTGTTTCTTGCAACTGAAAAAAGAACCATTTTTCTTTGAGTAAATAGCAGGGCCATATTTTGATCCTTGATGGCTATAACAAGCCCTTGCTCCCTAACCTACCCAAATAGGTCATAAAGGAAGAAAAATCCTTACAAACAGCCCACCTGATACTATTTGGCAGGGTCCTATAATCAGAAATTGATCTGGGGCCTAGATAAATTTGGTATCAGAGCCCCTCATTAAGGGAGAACAATGCACCCAAAAACAGCAGTTAGAAGCCTCTACACTATGTACAAGGAGGATCGAGCTAAAGCAGAAAGAGAACAGGAGAGGGCAGCCAGTGAGACCAGGCAAAATACGGTGACAGCTCAGTTGGAAGAACTTTCTCGCGACCCAGCTGGAAATCGTGAGGAAGGGGAAAATCATCACATTCACCACGGTCCACAACCTGGAATGTAAAATCAAGAAGGGCAGAATCTGGTTCCTAAGTTCTCAAAACTCGGTTTCCCCAATTTTGATGGCTCTATTGATCCCTTGGGATAGCCCAGCCGGTGTGAACACTTCTTTTCTCAATTCTCATCAACAAACGTCAGAAGAAAAAGTAGGACTAGCTTCCTTCCATCTTGAAGGTGATGCCCAACTGTGGTTTATCAAGCTAGAAAGGGACTGGCCTCTCATGACAGGTGAGAATTTCAAAACCAATTATAATTTGTGATTCAGCCCTCCCACTTGCAGCAACAAACTAGGAAAACTTTCTAAACTTCGACAAACTGGTACTTTTGATGAATACCAAAGACAATTTGAGCAACTAGCATCCCGAGCTAGTACTTTGTCTCAAGAACAAGAAGCCAAAATTTTCATTAGCAGGTTAAAGGGGGCCATTGCTATAGAAGTAAAGCTGCAGAATCCTCAAGACCATATTAGTGCAATGAGTTTGCCAGATTATATGAAAGGAGAAGCAATACACAAAAGGGCTGAATCTGTATGGAAGGTTGTCATAGGGGAAAATCAGTGAACTCCTTTCGTTAAAAGGCTAAATCGAACAGGGACGAAAGAAAGGTTTGCCAAGGGATTGTGATGAGTAGTACAAACCGAAACATCAATGCAAAAAACTGTTTTGGTTGGTAGGCATTAATGAAGAAGAGGATCTGGGAAAAGAGGACCAAAGAACCAGCAGTATCGTTGCATGCTATAACAGGAATGCACAAATCTCAGACTATGCAAGTGGAGAGGTTTCTCAATGGTAAGCCTTTACTAATATTAATCGACTTGCACTCACAGCTTTTGGATGCAGCATTGATGGAACAACTGAAAATTCCCATGAAACCTAATGCTGAATTGCGGGTTACAGTTGCTATTGGACAGAAGTTATGCTGTCCACATGGTTGAGTACTCAACTTTTCTGTTTGAACTTATATATGTTACCTCTTTGTGGACATGGTGCTGTTTTGGGAATTAACTGACTTAGAATGCTCGACCCTATTTTTTGGGGTTTTGTTGATATGAAGATCAGATTTAAATGGCATAATCATGAAGTAGAGTTGAATGGCATAAAGGACTCCTCCACCAACACAATTGCTTCCTTAATGAAAATTTAACAGAACTCCAACACAATTGCTTCCTTAATAGAACTCCAAAGAGTCCTTAATGAGTTCCAACTCATATTTAACACGTCACAAGGCCTGCTCCATCCAGAATTTGCGATCATCATACAACTCTAGATCCAGGAGTGGGTCGCATAACTGACCACCCCTACCATTACCCAAATATCCAGGAAAATGAAATAGAAAGGCAATGTGATGAGATGCTCAAACAAGGAATTATCTGGCCTAGTCAATCCCCTTTCTCTTCTCCAGTTCTCTTGGTGAAGAAGCCTGATAATTCATGGCGATTTTGTGTTGACTACGTAGCACTAAATTGCCATATGGTGAAGAACAAATTTCCTATACTAATGATCGATGACTTATTGGAAGAGTTACATGGGGCATGTTACTTTTCAAAGGTAGAGCTGGGTTCAAGGTATCATCAAGTGAAAGAGAGATGGATGTGGAGAAGACAACTTTTCACACCCATCATGGACCTAGTAAATCCCCTCTCCTCCTGATCTCTTGGTGAAGCAGACTAATAATTCATAGCAATTTTGTGTCAACTACGGAGCACTAAAATTTCATATGGAGAACACATTTCCTATACTAGTGATCGATGAACTATTGGAAGAGTTACATGGGGCTTGTTACTTCTCAAAGTTAGACCTGGGTTCATGGTATCATCAATTCAAAATCATCATCATCGCATCCAATCCGAAAGCCCACAATAAAGCGAGGTCTGGGGAGGTTTGATAGTACGCAGCCTTACCCCTACAGAGTAGAGAGGCCGGTAGATTCACATGCAAATGTGACAGTGGAAAAAAATAAAAAAATAAAATGATGCAGGTTAAAAGAGTAGATATGTAAAACTGATATGCTAAAAAAGTATGTAAATAAAATATATATAAAAAACTTGTCTTTTATATCTTCTCCACATTTGTTGCTGAGAAAAGCTGTAAAGTCAAAATAAGAGCAACAAATGTGGAGAAGATAACTTTTCGCACCCATCATGACCATTTCAAATTCTTGGTCGCGCCCTTCAATCTCTCCTATGCACCTTCCACTTTTCAAGCTCTCATGAATTATGTATTCAAACAATATTTTTAGGAAGTCTATTCGTTTTCTTCCGCGACATCTTAATCTGCATTCATATATAGGCAGCACTCATTCAGCACTTTCGATTTGTCTTCAGATTGTTGAAACAATACTACTTATATCCAAAAGAGTCAAAATGCTCGTTTGGGCACACCCAAATTTCCTAGTTGGGGATTTGGTTTCCTCTTAAAGAGTTGTAGCTGACCCACAAAAGATTGCGGCCATGATTCGATGGTCGAAACCAAGTATTGTTCATGCTTTACAGGGATATCAGGGACTCATGGGCTATTACAAGAAATTTATTAGCAGCTATGGAACTGTTGCAGCTCCTTTGACGGCCATGTTGAAGAAAAATTATTTTTCCTAGAATCCAAAGTCCTCAAAAGCCCTTGTACCTTTAAAAATTGCATTTACATCAACTCCAATATTGGCTCTTCTGACTTTAGCATGGTTTTTATAGTCGAATGTGATGCTTTTGACTCGGCAAGGGAGTTGTTTTTCAACAAGAAGGACCTCCAATTGCATTTTTCAGTTGCCTTTTTCCTAAATGCCATCAACTTATGAAAAAGAGCTGAGGTCAGGCGCATTCTGAATGGGGAGAGTTATGCTGCAAATCAGCAACAACAAACACTCCAGCTGGACAAAGGGAAATCTGTTTGGATAATCCCTTTTGACCAAGTCTTCAAGAGATTCACTCAAGGGAAAAAGAGGAAGATAGAAAGAAGATAAGTTTATTCTTGAATTTGAATTAGTCACAAACTTTTCTATTTTTTTGTTAAGATTTTATAGCCTTTTATTAGTAGTTGTTAGAAGTGTTAAGGCCGTCGAGAGGAATCTATTTAAGCCCTTAAAAGCTGGAAATAAAGTAAGCAGAAATTTACTTTTGTAATTCCTTTCTTTAAGAGACTGAAGTCTCTTTGATAAGCCCTTGCTTCCTAACCTACCAAAATAGGAAGAAATATTATTTTGCAGGGTCCTATGACCAGAAACCGGTCTAGGGCCTGTAACAGCCATTTTCTAAGAAGGCTATGAATCTAACAGTTCGAAGGAATGGTTGAATTTGAAAATCCCATGTTATAAAAGAAAGGGGTAAAAAAACAGAGTAAAAGAAAACAGAGAGGAGTTGCATGGTGCCTTATACTAAAGATATGCACAAAAAGTTTACCGTCTCCATAAAACTCACAAAGAGTTTGCTAGCAAACAGAGCCAAAGTTGAAATGAATCGGTGTAGTACACCAACTACCATAAAATTAAGCCCTGCAGTTTAAAGTTGAAGGACCGAATTTGCTATAAAATGACTCAAAGGGAGACATGTATACAATGTTCAGATGAAACTCCAAGAAAATTGAAGGACTGAGGTTAGCTACATCGACACACCGTAACTTTGACGCCCCAGAAAATCTTTAAAATCACGTAACAAAGTAGGAGAGTGGTTCAAATTCTTGTCCAATGTTACAAAAGAGATAAGTCCAAGAACATAGAGCATTCCATCTCAAGAATAATTCTTTTTGATGATTACCCAAAAGGGCATCAGACTAAAGCAATAAATAAATACCCCAAAAGTAACATCCAAACCATCGACACACAAAACCCAGTTAGAGATGAATCCAAATACCACAATCAAATGGGTACCAGTACATTGCTCAATCGAATGTAACAGAAAGGCCAATTAAATAAAAAAGTAAGAGGCAAACCGTAGTCAGTACGCTGACGTTTGAGAATAGCAGCGGATTGGAGCAGTGCTTGCTGTTGCCGATTCCAGTAGCCGTCGGTCATTATGAATGAATGTATAAGTCTGCGAATGAACGCGTAAGGAAGGTAAAGGTGAGATCTTGGGATTTGGATACCGCGGACAGGATCTTTTGTTAACTAAAACCCTAATCTAGAGATCTATCTCCTCTCGCACTTTCTCCGGCTTGCAATTTTGCAGTCTACTTCTAGTCGAATTCCTGTTTTTCCATTTATTTATATTTTCTTATTAAAACGCCGCGAATCAATTTCTATATTTTATATTGTGCATTAATTCATTTAATAATTTATTAGACCGACCCCCTATTTATTAACATTCACCTGTAGCTTTTTGATTGTAGGATTATGTAAAGAAAATACTTAGTCAGCTTCAATGCTCACGATCCTGTTTTTTTTTTCATTTTTAATATATTTTTACTGTTGACTCTCTCAGAAATTTGCAATTTAAAAATAGGATAAAAGATAAAAAACTCCTATTATTTAGTTTGAAAAACTTTAAAAATCTTATTTCTTTTTTTTCGAACACAAAAAATCTTATATCCTTAAAATTATCAAAAATCTCCTTTATTTTTTATTTTTAAAATTTTGTCTTCTAGATTTTGATTACAAAATAATGATAAAACACTTATAATATAAACATTTGACATTTTTTTCAAAAAAATATATAAACGTTAGAAATGAACTAATCAAATATTATTTATATGATAATTTTATCCAAATTTTAAACTCATCAAAGTTGACTTAAATTAATAATTTATTATAATTACTTAAATTATTAATTTAATTTAAATTTAATTGATTTGAATGAATTTAAGACTTAAGTTGAGTTCCTATATCAATAACATTTAATTAATTCACATATAATATTTATACTTCATATGTCTTGTCGATATTTTTTAAACCGAAGTATAAAAAAAGGGGGATTTTTTGGAAATTTGAAAATTAAAAGAATTTTAAAAAAAATTAAAGATGAAGAATTTTTCCAAAGATTTCTTAAACTATGTACGATGGCTTTAGAAAAGAGTACAAAAGTATTATCATTCTAGAACTCATAATAGTATCAGACTATCAGTAATATTATAATATCAAATATTATTTTAGATATTTTTAAATTATAAAATATCTCAGTTTTATATAAACTTAAAGTTTAGTTTTATATTATAAAATTGATCTTTTAAAATATATCATTTGTGAAATTCTTTTAAGTATCTTAACATTAAAAGTAATTTAAATAATTAAATTATATTAATTCTAATTTTATATAAAATTAAATCATGTTTTAATTAATAATAATTTAAAATAATCTCAAGATAAGGAATACTTAAGACGATAAAAACAAAGACACCGAAAACAACTTTTCTGGAATCTCTCTCCTTTTTTTTAATAATTAGCAGGGCCTATTCCAATTTCAAGCTCAAAATTAATTTCTTTGAACGATATTTTCTCATAAGTTTTTAAGAATTGATATAAAATTATTTTAAATTTTCAAAATTTAAATTTATCATGTTAAAAGTTTTGGACAATATTTAGAAACGTAGATTGGAGTGCCAAATAGAAATAATAAAATATTAAAGTTTTAGTTTTAGCCTAAATAAGGATGAATTAGATTTAGAATATTATTGATAAAATTTTTTGTTTATGTCTTACAATCAATCAATCAGTTAGTTATTGTTTAGGGACAAAATAATTTAAAGGTAATTTTATATTATATATATTTTAAAATATATGATAAAGTCCATAAAATAATTATACACTACAAATAAAATTATGATGAGATTGTAATTATGAAATTTATATTACATTTATATATTATCTATAAATTATTCTTAATCATTATTCTATTAAGATTAGATATTCATAAAATATAAAAAGACTATCACACGTTATGTTTTTCTTTATGCAGGAAGTTTTTAGTCTCATAAACTAAAGTAAGTACATACTTAAACAATTTTGTAAGTGTTTATTAGATAACAAGTTTACTTAACTGATTCTATATGAGAAATCCATTTTGAAACATTACTTTATGTTTATAAAAATCCTCATTGTAATGATTATATAAGTGATTTTTTGACTTGAAATCTCCAAAATTATCTTGTATAGAAATTACTATGTTTTTTATACTACTTATGACATGTTCTAATTGATGATAGTCCAATCGGTAGTTATTAGATGTAGCATGAACTATATGGAGGTAGTTCATTAATCAAGATATGATTCATTATCTTAAAGTAATTAGGGATAATGTTTTATTATTTTCGATTAATATTGATTCATAAAATCCTTGACTAAGGAGAAATTACATTTTACAAATAGTTTACAAATGTTATTGATTTAATCAATAGCTAATGGTGAAGAACTAATATGATTGAACTCAAAATAGAGTAAACATTAATTTCATATTTTATGTCTAATCGGAACATTCTATAACAAAAGGAGTGAGTTACATCAAACAGGTTTGTCAAAAATATTTTAACATTTCTAAATATTTAGGTGATCATAATGTGTTCTCAGACGTCAATCTTGATCTATGAATATAAATTGTTCAATTAATGAATTAAAGATGAATTAAAAGAGTTTAATTTATCTAATCCTAAATATGATTTAGGGTTATAATTTATATCCATTACTAAAATATTTAGGAACTTAATGAGTCATACCTCAAGAATGAATTGAATAGAGCAAAGATATTTTAATAAAATTGGACGTGATTATAAAATTCGAGAAACTTTATAATTAAATACGATAGGAGATATTAAATCTTATTTATTTAGAGATGATTAAATAATCATAAACTCTAATAAAATTATTTCTTACCATCTTTGCAAAAAAATTTACAGAGCTTATAGCACACATACCTTACGGACAAAAATGTGCCCAGTGCCTCATGGCCAGTGTAGAACACGCGCAAACGTGCCAACTGCCTCAGGTGCCTACGTCATACACGCTGGACACATATCTAGCTCGTATGTGTCACACGCTCCAGACATCGCCTGGGTGCTTCTTCATACTGCATCCTTTATGCCACCAGACAAAGGCAATTTTCAACGACTTTTCTAGTGTTTTTTTTGCCATATTCTAACCATTTTTGGCCAGAAAATCACCAAAAGTCCCTTTTTCATCTCATTTTTTTACAATTATCAACAATAAAATCATATTAATTTTTCCGGCTTTCTTGTTGAGAAATTTGAAATTCTTTATTCAAATTGATATAACTAAAGTACGGCTCTTGTACTATATGTTAAACAAAATTTATCATTAATTATTGACCTAGCATCAATAATAAACTTGTATAAATGGACAAAATAAGAAAATTACTTATTTTGCTATCTATTGTTGTTGAACAAACTGTTAAAACTGCCTGAACAAACTTGTATGAATATTAATTATTCACCTTCTTATGATTAATATTTAAACTGAATTGAAATTTATTATTTAGATAAATTATATCTAAATATCTTAAAGCTTTTATAACGGAACTAATGTTTGGAATAGTTATAATAATTGAATTTGATTATTTGGTTAGTGAAAGTTAAGTATTAAAGTCTCTTAACATAAATCACAATGAAATAATTATCATTAAAAGTAATTATTGGATATAAGTTGTAATTAAACCATTTATTACAAACAGTGCTCTTACAATATATAAACGTTCATGAAAAAACGGTCCCGAAAATAAATCTAAAGACAACCTGTTATTTCTTTTCCCGTCCCTTAATTATAACTAATATTGCAATTTGTCATAGCTATATTGGCGAAGTAAATTGAAGATTGAACTCCATCGGTTGCATTGTATTTGTACGTACTCTTCCTTCTCTGTTAGATTCTGCAAGCAGAATGACACAAAACCGAGAATACGAAGAATTTAAGAAGCTGAACAAATTAAAAAATGAAAGAGATTACTATTTAAGATATTCTTACCTGCTGCAATCCATGTTGGGACTAATGGGGATTGGAATCTTGGAAATGCCTTATTGACTGGCGAGATTTTTTGCTTTATTAGCACTTACTTTCACGTCATTTGGCAGTCCCAGTTAAAACATTTGCAGACCAACTTCTCGATCGGTATCCTTGTTGCCTGTATATATTCTTAAATCTTTGATAGCCCCCGTGCAACATTTTGGGGAAGGCTTTGAGGCACCACCAACCAAGAAAGCTCCGCAAGGCTCTAATGACACTTTAATGTTTTCGCATTTAACTGCACCACCACCAGCAGCTTCTGCTTGGGTCGGGACTCTTGCAGTAATGGCAACAACTAAAAACAACAATACCAAGCCCCACAAACCATTCATTTTCCTGTCTCTCTCGTATTGATATGATACCTACCGATGCTTCCAATGGCTAGCTAGGTTAATTGGGTTACTTTCTGCCAATACCATTTTCGTGTGCCCTATTTATAGCTGGTCTCGTGGATCTCTCGAGACTCTATTACTTGGTTCAGATGTTGAAATTAAACTAATTGGATTACAGCAAATGTCGATCGGTAAAGTTCAAAGTGGATAGATCAGCATATAGGAATTCAATAACTGGCTTACCACCGTTAGCTTACAATGTTTAGGAGATTTAATCTCGTTTGAAATGCAAACTGCAACTAGTCTTAAGGATATTTGTAAATCACAGAATATATTACCAACATTGGAAGGAAGAAATTGTCACTGATACGGTAATCTTATGTAGTCGATAACATTTGATACCATCACCCGTTGGCCTGGGTACGTGGCTAGTGATATTGCAAGAGAACGTTTATCAAGAGATAGATCATCCTACCTCTGAGTTGTGATAAGAAGATGGCGTATCAAGTACTAGAATTAGTTATCGTGAATTGTTATTTAGTAGGAACATCTGTAGTTTGCATCCCCAAAAGACTAGTATCCCAACGGATGTCTAAGGTATAGCTTGGTTGCAATATTGTTTAAACGTCAATATCGGAGATACCGACTTTGATGATGGCATCAATGTCTTCACATGGTTATATTCAACATTCTAAATATAAGACAGAAAGAAAACTGAAATTTCTGACAACAACGTAAGCAGAATATTGTAATTTAGAGATTGAAGTGTTTGTAGCTTAACTTGTTTCATTTGTTAACACGCATGCTAAACAAGTCTTCGTAGGAAACAATTATCATAGTTGAATAATACGCACTTTAGTGCTTTTTTTTTCTTTTTTACAGTGGAAAAGTATATAGTTTGATCATTATTACAACTCCTCATAGCTTTATTCTTCACAGCAAAAGTTTGTGTTCCTCTAACACTTTTCTTTCTCTGCTTACATTCTGCACATTAAAAACAAACATGAAATAGCTGGAATAAGTATCGAACCCACATTAGCTGGAAAGGCGTCAATTTATAAGACTCAAAACTCTAACTGATCAACAAGTTTGTGTTGTAAGCGTTTAGAAGTTATTTTGGCCACATACAATTAATTACTTAGTTTCATCAACCAACACTCCCGCATATTTTAAATAGTCATTGGCGTCCATCTTTTACATATTTGATTAATCTACCTTTATCGGTGATTATAGCAAAAAGGAAACAAATTAATTAATTATAAAAAGAAAAATCTTACTTGCTGCAGTCCATTTTGGTGCTAAAAGGCATATTAAAGTCGGACTTGCATAGCTTGGAAAGCTTATTGACTCTATCATCCTTAATGTTCATCTCTTTCGCAGCGTCTTTTAAGCAATTACACGCAGTTTGCTTAAGTATTGGGCTGGCGCCAGAGGCACGTTTGCCGAATTTGGTGAGAACCTGACAGCAGTCTGAGGAAGGTGATGAGACGGAAGCAGTCAAGTATGGTACACAAGGTTGCACTGCATTTTTCACTTTCTTGCAGATAACAACACCAGCAGATACAGGACTTGCATAACTCGCAAGCAAAACCAGCAACACCAAACCCAAAAAGCCTTTCATGTTGCTATCTCTTTCGCTCTGTGTATTTAGCTAGCTGGGTATTGACAGGTGTTGATTGAAGGTCACTTGGCACAAATTGAGCATGTTCATATGGTCTATTTATAGCTAATGTGTCCCTCCTCACTTCAAACGGAAGTCATTGGTGGAATATGAGATTGGTTGGGCAGTGCAAGTCAGGAATTGGATCAAGACAAAGCTTTAGTGTTAAAATGCCGGAGAGGATCATTCAGTACAATGGAGCGTGCCAAATTGGAGCATAATCATAACCATGACATATATTCCAATGTTTAAACGTTACGAGCTTATAAAATAGTTTACTATATAAAATTATAAATCTGTGTCGAGTTTTTATGAGCATAAAAAGAATATGGGACTCTTCTAAGCTAAGTACACTTTTGTCCCCCTAGAATTTCAATCCCTCTACAAAGTTGAGGTCTTGCAGGTTTCCATTAGTCTTTAAACTCAAATACAATGGGATTGGGATGTCTCGTATTTATCATTTTCTTTTTAGTTTCTGTCCGTGCCTCTATTCATCATTAGAGCCCATCCAGATCAAGTATAGGTACGAGTTTAGACAAATACTATGTCTTTCATTTTAAAGCTTCGAAGGCGATTCCTGTCTGTACTCAACTTCCTATAACTTAGCGCATTTTCATGTTGTTTTCCACCATTACAACCACAATCACGATTTCACATTATCGAATTTTGGGGATGTTTCCCAGATGTGCTGCAATTAGTCAAAGATACTGCAAATCTGCACTGTAATATTTCTGTTTAGCAACACAGCTATACATGATAGAACTAGCAGATATCGGAATAAAAGTGTATTTTTGAACGCTGACGTTTACGACAAAATATAAAATAGGCACAAACATTTGAATATAATATAAAAGTTAAAAATTTATAACTCTAAATACATAATATAATATTATGAAAATTAATGGATACATATATAAGTACTAAATGTAAAATTAAGTAAATTAATTTTTGGATATAATTATTTTTAATGTATTTTCAACCATTTGAAAATTTTCGTTTATTAGAATTTAATGTCACAAATTTTGAAGAACATTCTAATTTTTACAGTGATGTTTTACTAAGATAATAAATATATATCTATAAAAACAAGACCAATTTATAAATGAATATTGTTTAATTATTTATATACTTTAATCATTTTGAAATTTGTAATATAAGTAATTATAAATAAAAATAAAGTTTTATGCAAAATTATTGCATTTGATGTGAAAGTAAATTAATTTATATAAATTTCATAATGTAATTTAATTATTTTAAAATTTTTATACTTTACACTTTGCAATATAATATTAAAGTTATAAATTAAGTAGTAATGCATATATAAAATATAATGAATTACATATAACATTTAGCAAGTTAATATAATAATATAAATAATGACCTGAATAGATATTTTTGTGTATATATATATATTAACTAAGGACGGGTTTATGGAGTTAGCTCACTCTCGCAGGATCGCGATTCTTTGTCCTAGTCATTGTAGCACGTGTGTCGTCTAGGGCATAAAGGGCATGATGACTTGACATCATCCTCACCTTCTTCTGGCTTATCACTGGCCACCAAGAATTCAATCAAGGTTGGGGGCTGATCCACAAAGAATGAAATATTCTCAAAAATCTCGATTGATACGATATGTTGTTTTTTCCACTCATTTCTTTCAGGATCAGTCGTGGTTGTACGAACTATACCGATGATATGGACGAATCCCTTCTTCATACAAATTCGTAAAAGATTTTAGTCACACTTAAAAGTCGAGTATTCTACCGTTGAGTTAGCAACCCAAATAATAAATAAAAAACTTAGGTTATGTAGTAAAATCAAAATCAAAAATATCTCGGTAAGAATAACTCTTGCTTTATAATTATTTTAAATAAATTTAAAAAATTAAAATATGATATAAATAGTTCTTGGATAAATAAATTTATAAATTAAGAAAAAATATAGAGGTATATATCATTTTATTATACTATTTAAATACAATAAATATTGTTCATTCTTTAATTACATTATAGTAATGTATAACTCTTATTGAGATTTATCTTAATAAATGAACTTACAAGATCATAACACATTATTAATAATTTTAAATAAATGCATTTACAAAAATAAAGTCATAATATAAATTAAATGTATATTTTTTGCCAATTTAAATAAAATATATTCAGAATATGAAGATACATCATAAATTGTGTTAATCTTTCAACATATAATAATTATGTATGTATAGATACATATTATATATATATAGACACACATAGGAGAACTATAATTCATTTTTAGTTTAATTTAGTGTAATTGTCTCAGTAGTATAATTTTTAATAAAAATAAATTAGTTTTAATTATATTTATTTATAAAATATTTAATAGAGTTAAATATACAATGTATAAAGATTTTGTTAATTACTAATGACACCTAATGGGAAATGAATTAGTGCTTACAAATTTCAACAATTTTCCAGTCAATATACTCAACTAACAACAATCAATATAAATAAGTACGAGAAATTTCTTAATATAAATTAATCAAATAATTGATCAATAATTTAACGAAAATAGGGAGGAGAGGATGCAAACTAATTTATAATGATTCTACAAATAACCTTTGCCTATGTTCATTCCCAAGACCATTCTTATAATTTTACTATAATTCTTTTTTTAATGCAATAAATAACCTTTGTACAATCTTTCTCAATAAAGAGGAATCATTTTTATAATCGTCTTCCAAGGTGAAGAGGAACATTATTCCCACTTGAAATACTCCTAAGTATAATATTCAACACTTCAATAAAGTACTACAACTCAAAAATAGCTTACTTATTCACCTAATAACTCTAAAATGACTCACTTACACAAACATGACACAATGATACTCAAATGATTAGAAAAACAGTTTAAAATGTGTGTATACAACACTCAAAACCTTATTGATACTAAAACAATAAGAAAACACCTAGGTATAGTATTTTGGGACACCTAAATTGTCATTGGAGCCAAGAAATAGTCGTTATAATAGCTATATATAGTGCACTAGTTGACTAGTATAGCATATTGGTCAAACAGTTTGCACTTACAATACCAGATTCGCTAGTCATTAGACATTGGTCAACTAGTACATACATCAACCAATGTTGCTATAAACTCATAATGCATCAAATTTAACAACTTTAACCCATATTGCTTGATTACTAACTTATAAAGGTCGATTAATCATCCAAAAAATATGATTTTAATAACTTCAAATGCTCAAAACTAATTTGTTTAATCCAAATATGAATTAAATATTTCACAAATTATTCTCTAAAGATTATTTTAAAGATCAAGAGGCTTTTGTATTAAAATCAAAAGCTCCAATACCTCTTGATGAATATAAAAAATCATATAATAAAGTAAGATGAAATGATTATGCATGGTGAGCTTTTTGGATCATCAAACTCACAAAGTAAGCTTACAAATAATAATATAAAATGTGAACTGACCTTGATGAGCCTTGATCTTATTTTGATCTTCATTTCGTCAATTGCAAACTTCAACTCCATACACTATCTTCTTGAGTTTATGACTTCATTTTATTCTAATATTGTTTTTCATTAAAATAATAACACGTTAATAGTAATTATGTTTTGTTATCATCAAAACATCCCTTAGTTCAATTATCTCCCCCTTTTATGATGAAAAAATATTAATGATATTAGAAAAAATTAAGCACATATATAAATATCAAGAAGATGATTAACTCTCTGTTAATTCACGCATCAAACATTAATTCAATATCAAGAATATAATTCGATGGTAAGAACAAAAGAGATATTTAAAATCAAAGAAATATCATTATATAAAAATATCATAAATTTACTCAAGTGTATCATATAAAGTGCAAGAAATACAAAAATAACAAAATCATAACTTCCCTTAAATTTCATCTCCCTTTAAATATTTTCTTTCCCTTTAAATGTTACCACTCTCCTTAAATCTAATATTACCAAACTTTCTCCCCCATTTTGGAATCATCAAAAAGAAATTTATTAACCAAAAATGCATAATATAAAGTGTCATGCATCAAGTGAACTTGGTTAAAAAAATGAACTTGATCAAGATTGTCAAACTTTATCACTAAAAGGTACTATTGAATATTTAAAGGGTTGAAAGGAGAGGTCAATTTTGATAGAGAATCCTTAATTGTGCCTAATTTGAAAAATCTACAATTTTAGTATTATGTCTAAGTTGAAATATTTAATTAAAGCACCAAGGGCAAGTTTTGATAAAATTAGAGGTTGGAATTGTAAAAAAATAAAGGCATAATTTCAATATCCAATAATTAATCTCATAAAAAGAATGTATAATTTATAAAACTCCAAATTTCAAAAATAAAAACATGAAAACATGCTCAAAATACCAAAATCAAACAAAATTAAAGATGTATCAATATAATTGAAAGGGAAAAACCCTTAACTCCTTTTACAATTTAACTATACTATAAAGGCGTCAATTTAAAAATAATTCTTAGTCAATAAAAATTTTGAAAATCCTAATTATAAAATTCAAGAATGACAATTTTTCAGTTTGATGCAATTTAGTAAGATTTTATGTAATGAGGGATGATGCTTTTAAAGGAAAAGAGTGAATTGTTTGAGGTTTTAAAAGCTATAAATATAAAATATGATAATATAAAAAAGGCAAAAAAAGATATTAAAAACAGGAGGACTAGTCGACCACATAACTTTATTGGTCGACTAATGCTGGTGTTTTAGCGAGAATAAAAAGTGAACAGTAGAGGTATGGTGAAAAAATTAGTTTGATTTTAAAACTCAACTATACTAATCGACCTATGAGTGATATTGGAACACCATTAAAGGATATTGGTTAACTAGTGTCGCTATTTGGGTGACTAGACAAGTGACCAAACCATGAACATGCTCATTGGAACAATAAAGTTTTCTAGAAAACAGAACATTAGTCGACCACTTGAAGATATTGTTCGATCAATGTGAGTAATTGGATGACCAAACAAGCATTCAAATAAAGAACAAACTCATTATAAAGGTAGAAAACATGACTTTTGGTTAACCTACTCGACACATTAAGATATTGGTCGACCATTGTGTTTTGAAAAGCGAAAAGACAGCTTTAAAGGTCAAATTTAAACATCACTTAATGGATCATAGCAATATCAATCAAGGATTATCATAAAACTTAAATGAGACTTTTAATATAAAAAGACAATTAAAAAACTAAAGGGGACCTTTATCATATAAAATTTCTATTAAACATAACTAAAACTTTTCTAATTTAGAAAAATTTATACTTATTAAAAGTTTTAGATAAATAATTACCTGACATTATACCTTAATGTCCTCATTTTGTATAGTTCAAACAAAAGCAATCAACATCAAAGTGTTTATTACTCAATTCACATACAAACATAAATGATTACATATTTCTTAATTATAAACTTTTTACTTATGAGATATTTGAACGAAAATTATTCTTAAGTTTAAAATCCGTTGGAGGCTTCTCATTCTTCTTATCTCTTTTATTTGGTTCAATAATTTTCTCTTTTGAAAAGTCTTTAATAACTAAAATTTTCACATTCTACAATAACATTTTCTATTAATATTGAGAATTCTTCACAGAAGGATGGATTAGTAGCATTAAATATTATGTCATCAACATATATTTACGTTAAGAGTAATTCATTCTCCTTTCCTTTAATAAATAATGTTTTATCGACCTTTACTCTTTCAAAGTTATTCTTAAGCAGAAAGTTACTTAATCTCTCATACCATGATTGAGGAGCCTGCTTTAAACCATAGAGAGTTTTGGTTAATTTCATCATGTAATCTGGATGTTTTTCATCTTCAAAACTTGGGGGTTGCTTAACTAATACTTCTTCGTTAATGTAACCATTTAAGAATGCACTTTTAAGATCCATTTGGAACAACTTGAAGTTTCTATAACATACAAAGGCAAGTAAAATTCTAATCGATTCCAAACTAGCAACAAGTGCATAATTTCATGTGGTTAGCTAGTAGACACAATATTTTTAGGAGAAAAGTTGCTTCTAACTTGTTTACCTTTTATAAGTCTTACAAACCTAATTGCTTTCAAACTTTAAGGTTGGTAGTCCTCTTATTAACTTGTTTTTGGACAATTTTGATAGAATGCTCATATTGGCATGTCTAAATCTTCTGTTCCAAATAAACAAATCATTTTATAAAGAGATAAAACATTTAACACTTTGTGAGGACAAGTATTCTAGTTGAGCACAATATATATATTCTAATTTCTAGGACCAACAAACACAATATTATCATTATGCATATCGACAATTTCACAATGAGTTGCATAGAAAATAACTTTGTAACCTTGTCATATAGTTGACTCATACTCCATAGGTTATGTTTCAAACCATCAACAAAGAGAACGTTATCAATAGAGATAAAGTCGGAATTACCAATTTCATTAATGTCGATGACCTTTACTTTATTTTTGTCTGCAAAGACAATATTACCTTCGTCTTTTCTTTCAATATAATTGAAGTGTGATATTTCACCTGTCATGTGTCTCGAACAACCATTATCAATTATCCATTGATTCTCCTTTGCCTATGTTGTTTGAAACATATCTGCAGAAAACATTATCTCATTTTAGGTACCTAAATTTTTCTAGGTCCTTTTGGCTTAGTAGTTTAGTTTAACTTTTCGGTCTCCAAACATACATTTGAGATAATTTCATTTTACGAAAATTACAAGAATGACTAATGTGACCATGTTTACCACAGTAATCGTATAAAAAAAATGAATGATAGTTGTTATGATTTTTTTCACTTAGCAAGTTCCTATTGTTTTAGCTATAGCTACTGCTGGATTTAATAAAGAAGTTTTTGTATGGCCTAATATTGTTATTTTCATTGTATCCTATTCCGACCTTACCAAAAATGCATTTACCACTACCAAGTAATGCATCAAGATTCTTCCTTCCATCAACAAAATTTTTCAGATCTTTTCTTAGAGGTAAGATCTTTCCAGAACTTTTCTCCTTTTCAAGTTCTAAGGCGACAACTTTTTCTTCTAACTGTCTTACCTTATCAAAATCATTTTTTAGCAGTGTCTTTTCCAATTTAGCTACTCTTTCTTCCAAAAATTCTTTTTTAGAAACCTTTTGCTTATAGTCAACCTCAAGAGATATATTCTCAGTTGCCAAATTCTCACGCAAATTCCAATGATTTAATCTTACTCTTCATATACGCATCATTGCTCATGGACTTCTTAACTTCTTTGAAATACTTCACTGTCAACCTTTCATACTGATCATATAATTTATGATATGCATTCAATATCAAAGTCAAAATAATATCATCTCCTAATTCAGCCATTAAGCAAACATTGCTGACTTCTTCTGTCTCATCTTCATCAAAGTTTTCATAATCCTTATCTGACCAGACTGCAGTCATCGCTTACTTTCTGGATTTTCTGTTCTCTTTTCTTCATTAGTTTCCTTTTATAAAAGCATGCATATTTTCTAACCATAAAGATGAACTCGTTATCTTGATCTATTTGTAACTTAGTGTCACTTTCATCACCGTTTGATTCGTCAGTTACTTTTAGTGTCATTTCTTTTCTGTAGAAGGATCCTTCATCTTGCCTAAGCTCGGTTTTATAGATCTTCATATTTTCTTGTAGCCAGTCGAGCGAAATAGTGTCTATATCCTTTGTCATTTCCAGAGCTGTCACTTTAGGTCTCCATTCCTTTGGTAGTGAGCTCAGAATCTTCGTTACAAGCTTATCATTGGGATTTATCTTTCCTAAGTTCTTTAAGACCATGATGATGTTGTTGTAGCGTTCGAAGAATTCATCTATGGTCTCTCTCTGTTTCATGCCAATAGTTTCGTATTAATGCACTAAAAGACTTATTCTATGCTTCTTTACCTTATTTATTCCTTCAAACGTGACTTATAGTTTGCCCTACATTTCTTTTGTTGTAAAGCAGTAAGGTATATTTTAATATTCTTCTGAAGACAATGCATATATCAGGTGATACTTTACTTTAGCATTTAGTTGTACATTTCTTCTGTTGGCATCAGTCCATACTTTTACATTATCAGAACTGGAAATTGTAGCTCCAACTCTAATTGCTTGCCATACTTCAATATCTTCATATTGGAGATATATGGTCATTCTTTCTTTCTAGTATGAGTAGTTGTTTCCATTAAAGTAAGGAAGCTTTGGGATGGATTGTTCTTCAAAACTTCTCAAGGTGACTGCCATGACCTATCACGTGCTATAAAACACAATAAATGTGAAACCTCATTTTGATGCCAAATGATAAAGCAAACACATGCAAGAGGAGGTGAATTGTGTGTGAATTATAAAATTTTTCATGTTACTTTCAGTTCAAAAAGAAATGACAAGAGCTTGTTTATAATTAAAACAGTACGAGCCTATTGTGAGATAGAAAGCTTGTTAAACGATAGGAGCCTACTAAACGAAAAGTTCTGTTAAAAATAATTTAAAATAGAGGGTGCCTACTAAAACTAAAAAAAACTCTTGCAAGTTGAAAACAGAAGGAGCATATTATAAAGTGAAGGAGTCTCTTGCTGAAATAAACACATACATAATATAATGTAGAAATTTGTAAGTTAAGAGAAGAGAGAGAAGGAAGCAGTCAATTTATACTGGTTCGGTTTACAACCCAAGTCTATATTCAGTCCCCAAGTATCCAACTTGAGTGTTTCACTATAAAAACCAAGTAGTAATTTTTCTCCAACCTTCGACGCTTAAAGTGTATAACAAGCTTGTAAAAGATGACAGAAGAATAAAATGTAAAATCAAAAGTAAGTTCTCGAATAAAAATTTCTCTGTTAATAGAGTGATTTCACTTTCTAAGGTACAAGAATAATATGACTCTCAAGAATATAGATATTGCTCGAATGTTTCGAAAGTCTTTGTATGTTTGTTTTTTCACAAGTGTTGTTACTCTTCTTTAAATAGTTAATTTTTTCAACTAGCTATCGCTTCACTTGCCTCTTTCGTCAACTTGATGGATTTAAACTTGAATAACTTTGATGTCATCTTTGCCAAAAATCTTCCAATAATCACAGGGCTAATATACGACTTTAATAATTAGTAGGACCCCTTTTGAATAAACAATTTCTAATAAGGTAAGTTCATAATGAAGGTTCCTGCAAAAAATAAAGCATATTTATTATGATTTTATTTCCTTTTGAGAATTAGACCATTAATTACACAAGGAACTAAGTCCAATTTGAATTTTGAAATATTATACAGTTATCATAAAAAACGTTAATCATAAATCTTGAGCTAACAAACAATAATTTAACAAGGATGGAGAGAAGATCATGTAGATCGATTTATAGTGGTTTGAAAAACAATTCTTGCCTATGTCCACTTCCAAGACTCTTCTTGAAATTCTGTTATAATTCTTCTATCAAAGTGAAGAATAACCTTTATACAATCTTTCTTTGTAAAAAGGAACCCTTCTTACACTTTTTTTTCAAGGTGAAGAAGAACCTTAATCCTGTTTGAAACACTGTCAAGTATAATATTTAACACCCCAACAAAGTATTGCAACTCAAAAATATATTCAACACCCCAACAAAGTATTACAATAAAAAATATCTCACATGTTCATTGGATAACTCCAAAATGGTTCATTCATATAAATATGACACAATGATACTCAAATGATTAAAAAACTTTTTAAAATGTGTATGTACAACATCCAAATCTTTTTGATGCTAAATCAATAAGAAAAGACCCATTTATAATGTTTTGGTAACAACTGTTGGAGTTAAGAAATAGTTGTTATAACAACTATATATAGTGCACTGATTGATCAATATGCATTTACACCATCAGATTCACTAGTCGTCAGACACTAGTCGACCAATATACATAGTGGTCGATCATACATCAACCAATGCCTCTTCAAACTTATGGTACATCAAGTTTAATAACTTTAAATTATATTGGTTGACCACTAAACCATACTCGTCGACCAATCACCCTAAAAATATGATTTTAAGAATCTCAAATACTCAAAACCAATTTGTTTAATCCAAATATGAACAAAACACTTCCCAAATATTCTATAGAGATTATTTGAAAGATCAAGAATCTTTTATATTAAAATCAAAAGCTCTAGTGCCTTTTGATGAATTTAAAGACTCATACAATGAAGTAAGATCAATTGATTATGCATGGTGAGCCTTTTGGATCATCAAATTAGCAAAGTGAGGTTACAAATAATAATAAAAAATATGAAATGACCTTGACGAGCCTTGATTTTCTTTTGTTTTTATTTTGATCTTCACTTTATTGGTTACAAACTTCAACATTCAACTTCATACACTATTTTCTTGAGTTTATAGCTTCATTTTGTTCTAAAATTACTTTTCATCAAAATAATAAACACATTAATAGAAATTATGTTTGTTATCATCAAAACATTAGTTGGAACCTCCACTAGTTTAATAAATTTAATAACAAAAATAAATGTATTTATAAGAAGATTTTTTAGTTATTCTATTCTATGATTTGTTAAAAGTTAATCAAAATTTAAAATGACTTTCCCAAGAGATTCTTGTCATATCATTTTTAAATATGAACAGTTAACTCATAATATAAAATAAAACATAAATATGCATTATAAGAAGTAAAATTGACTTGAAACATACTTCATATATTAAATATATGTATACTATTTATATATATTTTAATAAAAATTTCATATGATATGGTTATTATTGTTATTATTATTATTATTATTATTATTATTATTATTATAGTTAAATGAATTATATTTTACTGTTTCTAAATTTCTGTAATAATTATATTTTAATATAAAATATTTTCATATTCAAATAAATTAGTTTAGTTATAGTTAAATAATAAAAACTCTTGAAATCAAGAAAACATATATCATATATAAATTTAACCCCACGAAGAATCATAATTTTTGAGAAATTATAAATAGAGGGGATGTCAACACTGTATTGGATTAAGAAGCCCACAATCTAAAGAGTTCCAGGAAACTGCCGCTTTGTTGAAGAAATTTGACGTTTTGTTGTAAACCTGGATCAGCTCTCTAATATGGGCTTGTCTTATCTGAATAGTTGATTTTGATCAGGCCACATCAGACAGACTTGGAATTATAGCTACAGAGCTATTCGTTCGATTCAATAGTCAATACGCACACCCACATCAACAAAAAAGGATTGCCTGTAAGTAAAACGCGTGACAGATGCCAATGAAAGCCATGGTTCAATTACTCTCCAAGTGTTATATTGAATTTGCGCAAAGCAGCAGGGACAATATAATGTTGCATAATATGATTGCAAAAGAGTACTTGCAAATGTAGAATAAGTTTGGCTTTATTCTAATCCATTATTTTATGTAGTAACAGGTTAGAATAGATTCCTGATGAAGAGGGAATTGCATTGTATGTAGCTATAGAGCCACATATTATCCCCATATTACTCCTATGAATGAAAGCTACTTTTTCATTTCAGTGAACCAAGAATAGATTTCATGTCAGGAATATTACAAACACAGCAGTTTACAAGGGGCCACAAAGAAACAGTTCTAACTTAAAGCCTGTGGATATGTTCCTTACCTCCCAAACATTGCATAATGCTATGTTTAACTCTCAATATCAGAATTGAAATTTTTGTGTGGATGTATACCAATTAGCTAAGAAACTTAATTTTATGTATTATTAAACTAGAAAGGCATCCAAAACATGAGTTTACTAGTTACAAGCTATAATTCTTTTTCACTTTTGAAAACAGCCAAGAACCATTCTTTTCGTATTGTGGGAGCACGCTCTTCAAGACGACGTCTGCAATCATGTGACAGATCGGATATATTCTTGGGAACTTGAAGTGAAATGCATTTATGGAGATTTGAAAATTCCTACCGTCTAATGCAATAAACTAAAATATGTGTTGTGTTTGATGATTTGATCCTCTAAAAATAAGAATTTGAACTGTTATATGATAGATAAATAAATAAAAATAGGGGTTTGCTTTTATAAAGGTTCGAAGATCTCTTATCATCAGCAAGAATGAATTCCCTGATTGACTGGTTCAAGCATAATTCTAATCCATCGCCGTTTTTTACTAATCAATTTTAATTTTCCCTATCTCAAAATAAAGCATAATACGCTAGTATGGTTTTAACTTGAGAGAAGCTTATATTTCAGAAAGCATGTTTATGAATTGCATCAAAACTAGCTAATAATTAGATCGCACATATTTGTTTAGATTTGACACAAAAGAGTGAAAAGAAAACAAAGGGAAACCAAGAACTTTAGAACTCTATACATTAATCCATTGTTCAAACGCCATAAAATGAAAAGAAATGTGGGAAGTAAGAGATATAAAGAGCTAGTAAATGAATGCCTTGGTTAGTAATAACTGATTTTCACACAAATTGTTATCCCTATACATAATAACACTGTTGCTACACGGACTCTTGAACTCCCACTCTCTCATTTAATGATTCATTTTTTATTCCTAAAATGAATACATATTTCAATTGCTTAAATGGGTTATTGATGATCGTCACATGTGAATGCTTGAAATGGCATCTCTGAACAATTTATAGAAGCCAAGCCAATGTAGGTTCTTTTTGTAGGGACTGGTACCCCCTTGCTTGATGTTCACGTACTAAATAATAACTTCTCTTCTACTAAATCATCCAAATGTCTTGTTATATATATTTATGGGTTAGATAGGATAAGAAGTCACAATATACCCATTGATGACAAACACTATTTCCACTATTGCTAACCCCCTTGAAGTAGCCCCTTGAAAAAAACCATCTACAGTTCCAGTTAGTGATCTCTGACACTGACCCTACGTTTGGTTGTTGTCCTCATGGGCGGGGATGGAAGGCAGGGACAGAAAAATTCTGTCTCCGACCTGTTTGCTTGCTGTCTCCACCAATTTCTGTCCCGACTCCGGAGACAGAGACATAAAATTTTTGTTCCTTCCAAAACCAGAGGACAAGAAAACAGAGACGGAGACAGAAACAAAACACACATATAAATTTACAAGAAAACCCCTCCCCATGAATATTTTAATTATATTATTAGTTAATTATAATATTTTAATTAATTAATAATAATATTTTA
>JAOQMS010000002.1:8373488-8386831 GCA_027563885.1 Erythroxylum longipes | reverse complement strand
GACTGGGCGATCATCTTTGGGGTTTCATGTTGGTACCTCTGGCAATGGCGCAATAAATGTATCTTTGAGGAGGGCTTTGGGTGGCCCGCCGCCGGACATCACCTCGTCTTAGGGGCTGTGTCTTGGATTGGCCGGGCTCGGGCCATATCGAGTCACGTCATTGACCCGTCTAGTTTGCCTATCGGGACTCTCGTCCAATGGACCCCACCTCCGAATGGCTGGACCAAAGTTAATACCGATGGCTCAGTGCAACCTGGGCACGCGACCAGTACAGTTGGGGGGTTGCTTAGGGAGTGCACTGGCCATTGACTTGGGGGTTTTCTTTCTAAATTTGAGACATGCTCACCTTTAATCGCCGAATTAACAGGGGTTCACGCGAGCCTCACAGTAGCATGGGCCCTTGGCCACAGGCGGATCATATTAGAAGTCGACTCACTTCAAGTTATCAATATTCTTTCCTCTTCCGGAGGTTTACTGACTGTGCCTTTTAGGTTGTTGCAGGATCTCCACTAGTTGTTGGATCGCAATTGGGAGGTGCAGTTTCAACATGTCTCTCGGGAGGGGAACACCAGCGCCGACAGCCTAGGCGTGGCAGCTATACAAGTACCCCCAGGGTTGCGTGTTCTTACTGATCCTCCGCCAACCACGCTTCTTTTTTTAGTTTCTGATAGGAATTGTGTTTTATATAGCCGGGGTATCCCCTACGGCTGATTTTGTATGTAGCGGTATTTTTCGGTTTTCTTCCCCTTGTATTCAAAAAAAAAAAAAGCTGTTCGTAGTTTGTATTGTATGTAGTGTACGTAGTTCACTAAAAATAAGAAGTCCACTACTTTAAGAATGAGTTACAATGTAATAATAGAATAAAATTGATTTGAAGATATACCTACTATTTCCAGAGATCACAATATGACCATGTTTCTGGTTTAACTGGTTTAGGAAGGCAATCCATTAGATTCTCCAATATCTGGCCCCTTGCTCCATTTTCATGTATCGTGTCCCTTTGTTATTCTTATTTTCATTTTCATGTGGTGGATAGGACACATATATCCAATGTATCTAATGGATAATGGAATATTGGATTGTATGAATAAGGAATATATGTATGAATGTCATAAAATTGTGTTTACGGAGGCTGGAAGTGAATGTCAACCTCTTTTATTATTATTTACTTTTTTTTAAAAATATTTTTTGTAAGAACTAAGAAGAATAGCGATTAAGCTGTGCTTTGGAAATGTCCCATCCCATCGTCTCTACTTTTTCTCAGTCTCCCGCTTTTTGTTTATTTTTCTTTTTCTTTTCTCATCTTTGACTCCCTCCGTACTTGTACAAATATTAACGAAAAAATTCACACATACTCTCTCCCTCCCTCTCCCCTTTCTCCTCCGGGGACGCCGCCAAGTCTTTGTTTCGCCGCTTGACCGCTTCCATTTGACGTGAAAGCTGCCACTGTAGTCGACAATTCCAAGAAGATAGCCTCTGTTGTTAGGAGAGTCAAGCTTGGCGATCAGCGGCTTTGACTTGGGAATTTTGAATTATTTGTCGCTTGAAGAGATAGGAGCAGATCCGTGAAAGAAAAAGCTGGTGGTTTTGGGCTAGCAAGATAGGGAGAGAGCGGGGGGTTTTGATGTGAGGAGTGAGTTAGATGGTATATGATGAACGGAGCTCCGGTGAGCGATCGGAGTCGGAGGTGGCGTTCTGGTAAATATCTTCACATGGAATGGCAGATCTTGTTTGCTACGGTAATGCCAACCGTGACATTGACCAGGTTCTTCCTCTGAAAAACCCTGATATATTTCTGCGTTTCAATGAGTTAAAACTAGTGGAATTTTGTCTTGGACCCTTCAATTTTTTTTTAACATGATATTTTTCAACGCAAGTGCCAACTTGCTGAGAAATTTTGATATCTTTTCGTCCTTGCAATGGGAAAAGAATGGACTTTTACGTTGTAAGAAATTGTATACAAAATCTCTTCTCTCGTTCCGGGAGATTTTTGTACGTGAAGTGGTTAGTTCGAGGTTTCAATTTGGGACGTTTAGTTAAGATGTAAAATCACATTCGATTACGACTGTAAGGTAGCCAAGAAATGGGAGCAAATTATTCTTCATGGCTTAGGATTTTGGATTATTTACTTTAGATAGTAAGCTTAATAAGTAGTCATTTCATTTCTTGCGGTCTTAATATTAATTTCCCTTTTGTGCAAGTTTTATAAATTGCTGGTTTTTTTTTTTTAATTTTAAACGGTGCTTGGAAGTGCTTTTTGATAGAAAAAATTAACTGATGAAAATCGCCGTCCGTTGTGTAAGGAAACGTGAGTACTAGCTTATTGGGATTTTAATAATATGATCTTTAGGCCTGATAGCTTCCAATTTTCTTTGATGTAATAGTTTTATATATTTTGCTAGAATGTGAAGGTTAAGACTAACTATGAAATGGGGGACAAGAATCTGATTCTCCAATAAAATAGCTTTGGTAACAATCGAGAAGTTGGCATTTAAATAAACTTTCATGAGTCCACAAGGATTTGTTGCTTCAATAATTTTGTTACTGGTTATTTCATTGTAATTACTATATCAGGCCAGAAGTTATGCAATGTAATTATCTGAATATTCAGCTGGTGTTTCTTCCTCTGTGTTCTTTTGTTCCATATACTTTAAAATATGTAATACCCTTCTCATAATTATTTTAAAACTCTTATGTTTTCTCAGGCATTGATAGCTTTGAAAAAGGGAGCTCAACTTCTTAAATATGGTCGGAAGGGGAAGCCTAAGTTTTGCCCATTTAGACTTTCTAATGTAAGTTTATTTATAAACCCTGTCTAAAAATACTTGCCATCTTTGGTGCATCGAGCTGAGAAAGAATTATTCCAAGATGTTTTTAACTGTCATGGGTGGCAATGTTATGATACTGGATTAGTTTATATTTAGTCTTGTAATTTAAAACTTGCTATCTTGCGATCATGTTAAAGAACTCATGTTATGTAGTTTGAAGAGCTCATTAATATATGATCTTGGATATATTTTGTTAATCATATTTGAGCCCCTTTATAACTTTCTGTAGTGAGAAGTGTGTCAAATAGAAAATCTCGACTGTAAATTAATATATGGTTTCATGACAATCTCAGGACTATATTTTGTTTATGTTGCTGCCAGTTCCCTGAGAATTTAAATTGGTCATTGGTTGCTTTACTTATCCCTGTTGCAGTTTCAGTGTGAGAGCGATACTTACTAACGTGGTCCATAAGAGATTTTCTTGTCTCATAATTCGATGTGCTGGTGACTAATAAATGAAGATAGTACGTGTGAAGGAGCACTGAATGATACTAGTTGCAGCTTTTGGGATTTCCCAATCTTTTTCTGCATTTATACATCCAAAAAGTATATTTTTCCAGTCAAGATCCATTGGTGTTTACCTAAACAAACATTTATTTCAACTGCTAGATATGTGCCAGATGCTTGTTTCCATCACTATCAGCTAAAATAATCCACCTTTTGAAGCCCATTTCTTGAATTCTGCATTCTAACATGCTTAGTTTTTTAATAATATGGATGGCAGTTTCCTCTGTTTTCCCATCTAAATGTTACCAAGATCATTGCAACTTCTTGTATAATTTATTGGTGCTGTAATATGCAGGATGGATCGACATTGAACTGGATTTCAAGTAGTGGCGAGAGAAGTCTCAAGTTATCTTCTGTCTCTAGAATTGTTCCAGGACAGAGAACTGTAAGATTCAGTATCTTTTTCATTGGTGTAATGTTTCTCTGATAAATAAAAAATAATCTATTGTGTGATATCTGAAGTTATAATTCTGCCTTATACCTTGGACATGAGCTTCTGCCAAATATGATCTTGTTGGTTTCCTACCAGGCTGTTTTCCAGCGCTATCCCCGTCCTGAAAAAGACTATTTATCATTTTCCCTTATATACAACAACGGGAAGCGATCTCTTGATCTGGTTGGTGATAGAATTGTTACACAGTGATTTGCTTACTGTATCATCTGCAAAGTTCTGAATCCTATTTATTGTTGTCTTCTAGATTTGCAAGGACAAAGTTGAGGCAGAGGTGTGGATTACTGGCCTAAAAGCTTTAATTTCTTCCGGTCAAGGTGGGCGATCCAAAATCGACGGATGGAATGATGGAGGCTTCTACCTTGATGTAATTCTGCCTTTTCTAATCTTTGTCTTGGTTTTTGCAGCTTACGCTACTTTCTCTTCCTACGTTACCTTGTCCAAAAGTTGCCTTTGATGGGTGATGTTATAAACTAACAATCGAACGGCTAATCATAGTGGAAACTTATATATGATGTTTGCAAACCAATGTAAACGACACCTGAATGAAGGGTGGCTGTCCCACCAAAGTTCTTCCATTTGGCTGCTTATAGTAATCATACTCAGTTTAGAGGACAATCATGAATTCAAATAAGCCCTAAAATTCTTGCTATGCTTTTGCAATTTATGATTTTCTGTTGTTCTCATTTTGTTCCTTTATTTGTTTAACTACCGAGGGGTATAAACTTTAACTGTGAAGTCATTTCCTGTTTTCTTCTATATATATCTTTTTACAATTAAACGTTTGATTCTGTCAGGATAGTAAAGACTTGACTTCCAATAGTCCAAGTGACAGTTCCATTAGTATTACACGAGATACCAGCTCTCCAGAGATTTCTTTCCGTTTCAACGCCACTATTTCTCCAAAGAACTTTCAGCCTGAGAATTCTCCACACTCTGATCGATCACATGTAGTATCAGACAACACAAATATGCAAGTTAAAGGATCTAATTCAGATGCATTTCGGGTCAGTGTCTCCAGCCAACCGAGTACTTCAAGTCATGGTTCTGCAGCAGATGATTGTGATGCATTGGGTGATGTATACATATGGGGTGAAGTCATATCTGATGGCGTTATTAAGGTTGGAGTTGACAAGAGTACCAATTATTTGAGCAGTAAAGCTGACGTACTTCTCCCCAGGCCACTAGAGTCTAATGTAGTTTTAGATGTGCATCATATAGGCTGTGGGGTTAGGCATGCTGCACTTGTCACAAGGCAAGGTGAAGTTTTCACATGGGGTGAAGAATCTGGTGGACGGCTTGGCCATGGTGTTGGTAAGGATGTTATTCAACCTCGTCTGGTCGAATCTTTGGCTGTAACTACTGTTGACTTTGTAGCTTGTGGAGAATTTCATACTTGTGCTGTCACAATTGCTGGGGAATTGTATACATGGGGAGACGGCACGCATAATGCTGGGCTTCTTGGTCATGGTACTGATGTCTGTCATTGGATACCTAAGAGAATCTCTGCGCCTCTTGAAGGGCTTCAAGTTGCTTCTGTAACTTGTGGTCCATGGCATACAGCCTTGATAACATCAACTGGACAGCTCTTCACATTTGGTGATGGAACATTTGGGGTCTTGGGGCATGGTGACAGAGAAAGCGTAGCTTTTCCTAGAGAAGTGGAATCTCTCTCTGGGTTGAGGACAATTGCTGTTGCATGCGGAGTATGGCATACAGCTGCTGTAGTTGAGGTTATTGTCACCCAGTCTAGTGCCAGCGTTTCATCTGGAAAATTGTTTACTTGGGGTGATGGGGATAAAAATCGCCTTGGACATGGAGACAAGGAACCTCGTCTTAAGCCCACATGTGTCCCCGCACTGATTGATTACAATTTTCACAAAGTTTCTTGTGGGCATAGTTTAACTGTTGGTTTGACCACTTCGGGACATGTTTTTACAATGGGGAGTACTGTTTATGGTCAACTTGGGAATCCTCATGCTGATGGAAAACACTCTTGCTTGGTAGAAGACAAGCTTTCTGGAGAATTTGTTGAAGAAATTGCTTGTGGTGCATATCATGTTGCAGTTTTAACATCACGGAATGAAGTTTATACTTGGGGAAAAGGTGCTAATGGTAGGTTGGGCCATGGTGATATTGAGGACAGGAAAACACCAACATTGGTTGAAGCTTTGAAAGACAGACATGTAAAATATATAGCGTCTGGTGCAAACTATACTGCAGCTATATGTCTTCATAAATGGGTATCTGGTGCTGAGCAGTCTCAGTGCTCATCCTGCAGACAGGCTTTCGGTTTTACTCGGAAGAGGCATAACTGCTACAATTGTGGACTTGTTCATTGCCATTCGTGCAGCTCTAGGAAAGCAATGGGAGCAGCCTTAGCTCCTAATCCTGGCAAACCATATCGTGTCTGTGATTCCTGTTTTGTCAAACTGAACAAGGTGTCAGAAGCAATAATCAATAATAGGAGGAATTCTGTGCCTCGCCTTTCAGGTGAAAACAAAGACAGGTTGGATAAGGCTGAAATAAGGTTGTCAAAGTCATCAGTGCCCTCAAATATGGAATTGATTAAACAGTTAGATAACAAGGCAGCCAAACAAGGAAAGAGAAGTGAAACATTCTCCCTTCGTGCTCCACAAGCTCCTTCCCTATTGCAGTTGAAAGATGTTGTTTTGTCCAGTACTGTTGATTTGCGGTCAAAAATTCCCAAACAAGTTCTCACACCATCTGGTGTGAGTTCCAGGTCTGTGTCACCTTTGTCAAGGAGACCAAGCCCACCACGTTCAGCTACACCAGTTCCAACAACATCAGGACTTTCCTTTTCCAAAAGTATTACTGATAGCCTGAAGAAAACAAATGAACTTTTGAATCAAGAAGTGCTTAAATTGCGTGCACAAGTAAGTTGCTTCAGTTCCCAAATTAATGATACTTAACTCAGGTTCTTAAGTTGATGAAACAATAGTTATTCACATGATAAGTGTTTTCATTTGTGTCAGATTCTGGATGTTTAGAAGTACCTAATCTAATGTTACTTGTGTTGGATTCTGAATTTTGATTTGGATCTGAAAGTTATGTCACTCCTCTTCTCTCTCTCCCTCTCTCTCTCTCCTCTTTTGTGCTTGCTTGTAAAATTTTCTTTTACTGTTTTGTTTATAATGTCTAATTCTTGCGGGTGATGGATCTGGTCTAGGTTGAGAGCCTGAGACAGAGATGCGAATTCCAGGAATTAGAACTTCAGAAATCAGCAAAGAAGGTGCAAGAAGCTGTGGTGGCAGCGGCAGAAGAGTCGGCAAAATCAAAAGCTGCAAAAGAAGCTATGAAGTCACTTACTGCTCAGGTATCATGCTTCATATGTTACTTTTCTCCTTTTTGCTAATGCTTTCTTCTTAGGTCACATTGGAGTTTATGGAGTGGCAAATATTTGGAAGTTAACAGGTTGTTGGAATAGTTTCTTTGTTAGAAAGGATAATACTTCGCCATTGGTGTAGAAGAATATCTGTTAAGTATATGATTGGACAAGTCGTTAAAGTTGTTAGATGCCTATTTTGTTTTACTTTACATTTCTTAGTGTTATTGGACAGTTTCTTTAAGTTGTTTGAGTCAGACTTCCACAAATGTTGGAAATGTTATATTTGTTTACCTTGCAATAATCTTATACTGAAGTACTTCAACCCTATAATTCTAGCTAAAGGATATGGTTGAGAGGTTGCCACCTGGAGTGTATGATGCCGAGAGCCTGAGACTTGCTTGTCTATCGAATGGATTGGAACTGAATGGTATTCATCACCTTGATTCTAATGGAGAGCAGCATTCTAGATCGGACCCTACTGGTGGAACTGCCTTACTCTCTCCAATGAGGAGTGATACTACCACAATAAATGGAACTCAGGGACCCATTCTGCCATTCAGGGATCAACCTGAAAAGGATGATCGTCCAGATGCTAGATTGTCCAATGGTGGTCGGGTGGTTCAGGCAAGTAATGTTAATTTGCCAGACATGGGACGGGAATCTAGACCTCTTCAAGCTGATAATGGCATGAAAACCAGGGATTCACCATTAATTGCGAATGGTAATCAGGTTGAGGCTGAGTGGATTGAACAGTATGAGCCTGGTGTTTACATAACTCTCGTGGCCCTGCATGATGGAACTAGGGATCTTAAACGAGTGCGCTTCAGGTACTCTAATTTCGTGTATTCTGCTACCTATGCTTGCTATATCGCTACCTCTGTCTACGACATAGTTTACATTTTGAAGAATGCGATTATGGTAGCCAACTGTTTACAAAATCCAACATTTAATAGAGTTTATGTTAGTGATCATATGTCTAGAGAATTATCCTGAAGTATCCTAAGAGGTTGATTTAGTTAGCTTTATTAACACTATTAGAGCAAGCCAAAGTTCTGCCAAGGCAGATATTACAAACCTTGAGCTATTAAGATGTTCCCAGCTATAATCATCTCATTGCAAAGTGATAACCTACATGTTTCTGCAGCCGTAGAAGATTTGGAGAGCATCAAGCAGAGACATGGTGGTCTGAGAACCGTGACAAAGTGTATGAAAAATATAATGTTCAGGGGTCGGACAGATCATCAGTTTCTGGACAGACTGCCCGGAGATCAGAAGGGGGAGTGTCAACAACTTCCCAACCGTAGAAGCAGAGTTAATGTGGTCATATATTTTGTATTCTCATCAGAGGATTTTAGTCAAGGAAAGATTAGACGTTCACCGCCTCTTCTCTTTCGTAATTAATTTTGTGTTCTTCCATTTAATTTTCCGGGGTATCAGCCCTTTTCAGTTTTTACGTAGCTGTTGTATTGTATTGTATATAGAAAGCATCAATTAAGATGATCAGGGCGAGAAAGTTTCAAAGTTTCTGCTCCTTTGCTTCCCATCCATGCATCTTTCTCCAAATTATTATTTTCTTATACTGGATCACCGCGTTGGCTTGCCATCCTTTTCATTATTAAAATAAGAATACAAATATGTAACTTTTTTTTTTTTGGGCTCAAAACAAATATGTAACTTTACCTATAAACACTTGTAATTTTTTTCCGACCCATTAGCTTACTTTTTCTCTTCCCACACGCCTATCTGGGACTAAGCATGTATAAATTTCCTCTTGGGGATTCTATTGGTTCCATACTGAGAATTAGAGAAAGTCAATGCTATGAAATTCAGCAGACATGACAAATGCTTGACTACTAATTGTTGCTTAATTTTCCAAAAAGGACGGCTTAGTTGGGAAGGGAGTTGGTAATGGAAAGGGCAAGTCCAACAACACAAGACAATTGCAAAGCCTTGAAACCCCTCCCGTAGCATCCTTGGCAGCAAAAGAATTTGCCATTGCATGAAGTAACTCAGCTTGAACTCTCTGACTTTTTTAGAAAATGCTATGCCGAGGTACCCAATCTGTAATCTAAAATACTGACTCAGAATGAAGAATTAGATCACACATAACAAAATCATTACAATTCTAGCTGCACGTTTGTCCTTGGTACAGGAAACAGATAGGCAACAACGTACGTTTGTTGCATTGCGTAAACTACCAGCAACAATAAAAAATAATTTTCGGTTAGTATTTGTTCTGTAGGCAAGTGATTAGGCTTATATATTATTTTCTCAGCATATCCCTTGCATGTTTCTTCCAACATTATGTTATTGGCTTTGAAGCAGGTGAGGAAAAGGAAGCAAAGGACCTTCTTCCTTAGTTTAGGGTTAGTCCAAGAAGTATTTTTTTTCCCTTTTTGTCGAGCAAACTCCATATTTAGTCAACTAAAAAGGACTTTCATGCCATCTACCTCAGGAAATTTACATGATAAACTTGCATGGGTCCTCCTTTTAACTGAACCCACTAGTCATTTCCCTCTTTCAATATCCAAATTTCAATTATTTTTAACCATCTTATGACTTCAAGCTTGTCCTTATGGATATATTATCACTTCTCATTGCTCTCACATGGCCTCCATTTGTCGTGTTTGATTTGAAACCATTGACATTCCATGATATACATTCATCACATGACCTTTTATTATTCAGAATATTTCTTGTTCACCGAGTATTGAAAATTAACATTGCTGTATCTCCTCCAATAAATAAATAATTTCCGTAGCTGTTGTTGCCGACAGGTGATTGGTGCATGAGGTGTGAAGTAGTTTATATACAATTTTGGACTTTAATATACCAAACAAAATAGCGTTTGCTTTTAGTTACGAGGCTCCGTTGATGTGCAATACAAAATAATTTCTGTTTCATGTGAACTGCGATTTAGTCAGGAATCTAATTGCTTTTCGGTTTCGTATGTTGGTCGTCAAAAAATTACAAAAAAAGGCATTTGGGTCATTAATGAATTTGTAAGCTGTCTCATGAACAATTAAAAGTCTGAGGTCTAGGATCGGACAGGTCTTCATTAACTATTATATATACGAGATCAAATCAAAATTAAAATAATCTCACGTCACTATTACATAATCAGTGAAGATATGAAAGTCATGCTATTAAACTGTTCATTGTCTTGCATACCAGAGAGTGATGATGACTTTCAATCTTACATAGAATAATACCACATTACTCTATCTTGTAAACTGCAAAAGATTTGTTTACTTTCTATCCCATGAAGAAGTAGAACTACTTTCCATTGTACAGTAGTCAAAATTCTGATCAGTCCTGAATACAGTTTATCGTGAATTAACATAAACTAGATGGAAAACCCAAAATCCAAATGCTGATGAATGAACACAAACAAAAAACAGAAGAGTTGAAGAAGGATAAACCGGAAAAAGAAAAGCCTCTGAGGCCTCTTGTAATCTTTTTAACTAGTTAACACTCCTTCTGGAAGGACAGGTCAACTAAGAAAGCACTACGCGAACCATTCTCCTTAGAGATCCCAAAAAGTGAAGACAAATTAACTAACCCCGCCATTGGCCTCTGGATTATATATATACACACACACACACATACCTATGAAGAAGGTTATGTGAGTAAGATCGTATCAGCATTATTCATGGATTGTTTCTGCACTCCTTTCATGGAGAAGTCTTTGAACTTTGTATACCGATTTCATTGTGCCTCTTCGACGGACCCGAAGATGGAATAGGAATTCCCTTTGGGAAAAACCCTGAAATTGTACTTGGTGAGTTCTGAGAGTGGGGCGTAATCTTGAAAGTTACCGTTTTCCTTGAGCCATGACTGAGATCAACAAGGGACACAAGTAAGACGAGCCATAATACAAGTACCAGATTTCTCCTCATTTCTCCAAATCTTTAAAAAGTGGCCGAGTAAAGAAAATGAGATTGTAACACTGAAAAACTAGCGTACACAGTCACACATCACAGAGAAAGAGTTGAGCAATAAAAATGATGATACAAAAGTGCTTATAAAGAATGAAATTTGTAACTGAATTGGTGGTACTATAGGGGGTGGCTTTTGTTTTGAATAGAAGGTAACTAAAGAGACGAAATGTGGAAACATGGAGAAGTAAATGCTGGGTTGCATGGTCTATGTACATTGTGACGTTGTGTATTTGACGTTTCCTGTGCAGGATGATGTTCATGTACTGTTAATTAAATTTACCATTGTGGCAAATAGTGATTGTAAGTTGAATCCTCGAAAAGGAATTTGAGATGGGCTACACACGGGTCTTTAGGAGAAGTGTCCAAGTGAAAATGTTGTCATAAAACAGACAGGACCAAAAGGGTATTCTAAAATGGAAGCGGAGGGGAAAGGGATTGCAGAAAAATAAGGGCTTATGTCGAATGGTTTGGTCATAATGTGGGACCATATTTACTTAGTAGCCGACTAGCGAACTCCAACCGTTGTGTTAAGTCTCTCACAAACTACACGAAAGCTTGTCCCTTCGGCAAAATGAAAATTTACAGGGACTATTGAGTGCTGACTAGTGGCTTGCAATCCCATACCCTAAATTGAAGGGGTGGCTTCCCATCTACACCAACTTTTATAACAAAGAAACACTTTACTCACTGCACTAAAAACTTTGATAATGAAGAAACCCTTTACTCACTGCACTGAACTTCCTCCGTAAGATATGTAACACGTAGCATAGATCTTATTACATGTCCCATATCGTTTATAAAAGGGTAAAAAATGAAGAAAATGTGAAATACTTGATTTTAGTTTCATCTCTTCTTTTGAAGAGGTTTCTGAGTCCAAAACGAACTTCAATCTCCCAGGACCTTTACAAAGTACGATCACTGACATGTGGTTAACGCCTTTCTACAGTTTTCTCAAAACGTAAGCGCTCTTATTGAGTTAGAGGATCCGTATGCTTATGAATAATATGAGCAACTGAAGGAGACTATAACCTTTATATATAGCTTCCATATGAGGCTTCTCCATCATAAGCCCCGATATGGATCCGGTCTACACTAATCGGGATCCATTTCCTTCCTAGACTTCGACCCATTAACTTAGATTATTTATCGGGCTACTTTATTACCCTTATCTAGATCAAATTACGTAACTTAACTGATAATTTATTGAAAAGCCAAAAATTACAATTAATAGTTGTCCAACTAATGGGAAAGGACAAAATTGTCCAACATTCTCTCCTTGGACAATCATTAATTGCAATTTTTACTTCAGTTTAAAAACAGTTTGAAAACTTGGTTAAGTCACGCTGCTATATTGGCATCAAATTTTAAAAATTTAAAACATTTGATCAAAAGGTAATGAGAGTCCAACATTATGTCTTGCAAGGTTTTCGATACCGAAAAATATCAAACACATGTGTCATGTGTGACACAGATCTAATATAATCACAAATATCTAATACCTTACTAACATGAATGAGAAAATGGAGTGTGACAAATCAGGATGATACCTGAATGATCTAAATTATATCATCTTCGTTTGTAGTTCTCGATTTCTCCAATTTTTTGCTAAACCGCATATGCCAAACTGCATTACACTATAAGAAAAACGTCGTTTTGCGACGGAAATTACCGACGGAAAATATTAACTTTCCGTCGGTATGTAGTATTAGCAACGGACTTTACCGACGGACAAAGACGTCGTAGAAACGGCCGTAGCTAATAAATACCGACGGAAAATAATTTTCCGTCTGTAAATTTACCGACGGTTTACATTTTCCGTTGGTAAATTTACAAACGGAAAATATTTTCCGTCAGTAAATTTACAGACGGAAAATAATTTTCCGCCACTAAATTTGTCAACAATTTACATTTTTCCATTGGTAAATTTACCAACAGAAAATCATTGTCCGTCGGTAAATTTACCAACGGTTTACATGTTTCCGTCGGTAAATTGATCAATTTTTTTTAATAATATATTGTCAATACCGTCAATAAATTTTATTTCATGATGTTACAGTGGAAAAATAGCTCAACCAAAGTAGAGATGACGGTAGCTGGAGACACGATGACGGTAGCCGGAGACACGACGAGGATAGCCGGAGATATTTCATCAAACACCTTACATGCATAAGAAATTCATCCCAACATCATAACTAAAATCATGTATTATCCCTTTTATCACTAACATTTATACCTTAAAGTTGTTTTTCAATCACAAAATGCACAAA
>JAOQMS010000002.1:8354460-8365308 GCA_027563885.1 Erythroxylum longipes | reverse complement strand
GGGAGAAAGTTTTCTGGCATTATTGCCGACGGATATGATATCCGTCGGTAAAACCTTCTATTTACCGACTGATTATCGACCTTCCGTCGGTAATTAGCGACGGAATTTTTACCGTCGGTAATATTCCGACGCTATTATGCAATTTTCTTGTAGTGTAAAGCAAGGAGCCTTATGTACGGAGTATGTTGAATTTGACTTTAACTTTGTCAAGGAGTGAATGTTGTAATTTGTCTATGCTGAAATCATAGTAAGAATATAAATAAACAATACTTTAAATATACATTAAAATAGTCATTGTTTTATGCCTTCATGTTATTAAGGTGTATATGAACTTTGTGAATTCTGGTGAATTTTCATAATGTTTCCCAAGTTCAACATAGGTCTAAACCTAGATAAGAGTTTTACTACTGGACCGAAACTATCTTTCTATGCCTTAATTGAGAATATGATTAAAAAAAACAATGCTTCATAGTATGAAAAGAACCTTTTTATTTGACCAACCAACTAAAATTAAACAAATTCAATTAAAGGGCCACTTTTTTACCAATTTTAAGGGTTTTTAAAAAAAAGTTTGAACTAATCACATTTAATGATGGTAGAAAAGTTTTTAGGTTCTTCTAAAACCATTCTAAATCTAAAGAATTCTTACGATTTTGAGTATAAGTAGAAGATAAGAGTTGGTTAGTTGTTTTGCTTGTTATAATATGATGTCATATTGATTAATTAATTATGTTTAAATTTAATTAATGCTTAGATAATTAAATAATCTTGACCGTTCACTTATTTATTTAATTAATTTACCATATTAAATTTGAAAATATATAAATTGGTCTTTTCTTATCCATTATAATTCAAGTTCATAAACATAAAATCATTCATAAATAATATATGTAAAAAAAATCAAGAAAGAGAAACTAGTTTGTCTAACTGTCAGTTGAATCAAATTCTTGAAGTATATATACATGCTCTAAATAGTGAAAATTGTGTGTTCAAAGTTGTATAAGTAATATTTTGCTCAGGTTAATTAAACTTGATTTATCTACAAAGTTAAGTTTTATGTGTTGTATTAGAACAACTTGTTTTTAGACATATAATTTCTCTATATAGGTTCATGAAAAATTTTAAAATAATGTGTAAATTATTTTGGGACATGAGAATGTGTTAATATGTGTTTTTAGGTAAATTTTCGTACAAAATAACTAAAAAATCTTGATTTATTGAAGCTTTACCATAACTAAAAAGTTTTAGTTTTTCAATTCCTTTTATGGGTAGTTTTTAGGTTCAAAATTTTAGAAGAGGAGAAAAACTCCTCTAAAATTATCAAAAATGACAATTTTTCAATGGCTTGAGTTGCAGGTTGAAGATGGAATGTATGATCCCTCTCAAGATTGAATGTGACTTATAAAATTACATTCTTGTCCTTGTAATTACAGTCTTATAGTTTTACCTCTATTAAATATTTACAATTATATCCCTACTTAGAGAGAGATGGATTATTCAGAGAAGCTCATACTTCTCTCTAAGCTCCCTGAGATTTTTGTTCATCTAGTACCTGATTCTGCTTCTTGCTCATCTTTATCTCTGTCCCTCTATAAACCTCATTGTGCCCCTTTCCTTTTTTCTTGTCACTTTTTGTTTATCTTAACACTTTTCCTACTGACTTCTTTTAGACATATATCCCAAGTAGAAAATTTCCCACCTCTTCCTGCTAAATCTAGTCACTTCACTTTAAAACTCTAACTAGTTGAGGAAAATGCCAACAATCCCTCACATCCCTCCATCTAATCGTCCTTAACTGACTGTGCCCATACTTAAGAAGAAAACATCAAACCCTGAAAAAACTTGGTTTTAGGTTGTTGGAGAACCTAAACCATACCTTAAACTGAATTGCTCTCCTCTTTCGAAGACATAAGACTCTTTTGTTGTTTTTCCTCCTCTAGAAATCCTAAAGGAAGGTGCTGCCAAGTGGGAATTGACTCTAATAGGGTACTTCTTTGATAAAAGAGTACCCTATGCCATCATGAAGTTCTAGGCTCTCTCAAACTAGAAAATCTTTGGCATTAATGAAGTAATTGTCAATGAAGAGGAAGTATTCTTCTTTAGGCATGTCAATGGCCCAACCCGCCTATTTTTTTTAAAAAAGAATTCAAAAAGACGTTGTTTTGGACAAAACGATGTCGTTTTAGAAAAAAGGTCGACCCGTGGCCCAGGTGGGCTGACTATGGTCTGCCCATGGCCCGACTAACTCGGGCAAAAAACGGGCCAGGCTGGGCCATAATTGACATCCCTATTCTTCTTTTATTTGCCAATAAGAGTAAAGCCATGAAAGTCCTTGAGGCTGGTCCATGGAATGTAATGAATAAGCCATTGCTATCATAGATTTGGAAACCTCATGTAATAATAGAATATGTCATAAACACAAGTATATTGGTATGGCAGTGCGTGCATGGTGTCCCATTAGAATATTGGACCATCAAAAGACTCAATTACATTGCAAGCTATATTTGGCAAACCCTTATGCATGGATTAAACTGTTGCTAAAATTAGGAGAATCAATTACGCCATAATATATGTCTTAGTAGATGCTTTAGTAGATATCCCAAGTGAAATACCAATTATAAGCCTTAATGATGATATGTAGGTTTTAAAAGATGTTATGAAGATCACGTGTACTTGGAAACCTATGATTGGTCCTAAGAAATTATTGATTTCTACTGTTAGATTTTTCAAAACTAGTAGGTATTAGAAACTAGTTGGTGTAAAAGAACTCTAACTTTGAAATTTAGGTAGTAAAGGAAGGGATAATAGAGGAAAACTTAAAAGCGGTAGTGAGGTAACATCTCCTATAACAAGTAGTAATACTTATAGAAGAAAAAAGTCCAATAAGAGGAAAGGTAACTCTCCCCTTACTCCTTAATATGTCTATCTTTGTTTGGAATATAAGGGGTCTTAATCCCATTTTTAAAAAACTTATTTTCAAAGACCTCATTCATGAGAATAAGCCTTTACTTTGTGGTATCTTGGAATCTAAAAATAAAAAAGAAAACTATAATATCCTAAATTTTTAAAAAAGAGTTAGAGGATGATAGATAAATATGGGTGTCATTTTAATAGGAGAATTCTTATTCTGTATGATTAGGAGAAGGTTAAAATGCTGAACTATTAATACCAAACTCAATTGATTCACATAGAGATTAGGTTCAGAAAAAACAAATGGTTGTTGAGATTTCTATGATCTATGGACAAAATCATAGTTTCTTGAGGAAATACCTATGGAACAAACTAAAGGAAACGACCAATAACATTCAAGACCCACGGTTAATTCTAAGAGATTTTATTGTTATACTGAACTCTAATGAGGTTGAGGATATGCATTCTTTAAGAAATATTTTTAGGGACTTCAAACAGTATGTTATAAACCTAAAGGTTGATGATTTGCCTAAAGGAGTTAACTTCTTCACCTGGAGTAACAAATAGGAGGGACATTGGTTTTTAAGGAAAAAATTGGATAGGAGTATGACTAGTCTCTTATGGTATCAAAAGTTCCATAATTCCTTATCCTTCTTTTTTAAATCTTTATGTTCTAATCACTCATCATAATTCCTTAACTTTCTTACTTGAATCATTATGCTCTGATCACTCACCTATTAAAGTTCCACTCTTTAATGGTGTGTGACAAGAAAGTGGTCTTTTAGGTTTAAAAACTATCTATGGGGGACTAGTGGTTTTGAGGAGTTTATGACTAGGGGATGTGATCATATATATAGAGGTTCTAAATAATTGAGATACACCAAAACTGTAAGCTAAAATCTCTAAATAAGGAAGCTATTGGTAACACTCATAAGGCAATTGCCTCTTCCACAAAGAAGTTGATGAAAATACATGCTCAATTATACTTCAACCCAAGTAACCAGAGCTTGCAAAATGCAAAAAAAAAAAACCTTTGCCAAGTGTTCCCTAGGACTTGAAGCTGAATTCTCCATTATGAAACAAAGATTGAGGGAAAGATGGGTGACTGAAGGAGATAGAAACACCTCTTACTTCCATTGGAGAGTGTCCTTAACAAGAGCCAGAAAAATTGTGTCTATAACAAAAGGAAATGAGGTTTTCATGGGACAGGGCAAGCTATTTAAGGAAGATTTTTCTTTCTTTTCTAGCTCTACTAGTAGCTCTTGTAATGCTAACTTATCTGTTAACATCTTAATATAGATAATTCAGGATCATTTATCCAACACTGAGATTGAAAAAATGACAAATCTTATTAACAAAATAGAGATTGAGAGAGTGTTAATGGAGATGAACCCCAATAAGGCTCCTGGGCATCATGGGATGATTGCCTTATTTTTTTAGAAAACTTGAAACTTGACAGGAAATCTAGTAGTGAATGCTATTTTGGAAATTTTCAATCAGAGGAAGCTATCCTTTGTCACTTTAATTCCTAAAAGTGAAAGCCAACAAACTTGGAATGATTATAGATTTATAACCTATTGTAATATAGTCTATAAAATTATTTCTAGAATTTTGGCTGATATAATCAAAAGGATATTGCTAGTATATATAGGATACCAATAAGAAGCATTCATCCCTAAAAAATATAGTGGAGATAATATACTAATCACGAAGGAATTGTTAAGGAATTATACCAGAAGAAGAAGTAATAGGAACTATGCCATCAAAATTGATTTCAGAAAGGCATATGATTCCTTTGACTAAAATTCTATCCTAAATTGCCTCAAGGCCTATAATTTTCCAATAGTTATGGTTGAGTGGGTGAAATAATACATTACAAAAACTTCTTATAATTTATTGTTTCCTTAAGTTATATAGATGATTTATTTCTTTTTTAAAGGCTAACAACCACTCCATTATGACCTTGATGAATGGTATGAGGATATTTTCCAGTATGTCTGGACTACAGATTAATATGCCAATAGTATATTATATCTCTCTACTAGTGTCCAGAATCTTAACTGGTTTTCATACATCATAAGCCTCAAGTCTCTCTAATCACCTCTCACTTACCATACATCATAAGCCTCAAGTCTCTCCAGTCACCTCTCACTTATCTTAGTATTCTTATTTCCTACTCTAGGTTGTCTTACTCTGATTTCAAACCATTGGGGGAGAAAGTTGAAAATAGGATTAAGTCTTAGTGTATCAAAACATTATCTATAGCTGGAAGAAAGATTACAACTCATCTTTGTTGCATTTAATTCAACCACTCTATATTAGGCCTCTCATTTTGCCCTACCTTCTAGGGTCATCAAAGCAGTAGAGAAAATGTTTAAAAAAATTTTATGGGCAGGTAATAGAGAAGGGAAGATACAAGCTAGGGTCAAGTGGAAGGAAGTTTGTCTCCCAAAGGAACAAGGAGATACATATCTAATTCTTTTAAAAGTGACAAATCTCATTTCCCTATCTAAAAGACTATAAAGGTTGATCTTAGAAAAATCTGGGTTCTAGGATAATTGGACCAAATTACATCACATAAAAGGGCAATGTATGTAGGCAATAAACTATCTTAAAACTACATCTTATGCTATGGTAAGGTGTTGGATTAAGACAGACCCTAAAATAACACATCATTTACACAATAGGTTATGGCTCTCAAAACCTTCTTCTGGTACAACAATTGATCACATTATGGCCCTTTTGATTGCCTTCCAACCTTGACACAGCTAAAAACCTACTTCTAGTTGAACATCATCGTCAAAGAAGCACTTCAAAGTAGAGAACTGCTTACTAGATTAATTCTAGATTGCAAGTTACTGGATTTACAAATAACCACCCCACTTACCCGTAGATGACTAGATAGACCCGTATGAAAGTGCACAAATAATGGTGAATTCTTAAACAAAATAATTAGACTAATATAATCTAAGGTCAATTGGCACAACATGATTTGGTCCCCTCATATGCAACTAAGATCATCTATATATGTTTGGCTGGTAGTGAAAGGAACACTCCTACAATATAATTCAGAAATATCTAACCATCCTTAATTGGTGCTATCTATGTAGATTAATTTGGAATCCATAGATCACCTGTCATGACTCGGTACTACATCGGGCCGATGACAACCGTCACATGCCCAAGCTAAGGACACTAACGGTGTCCTTAATCCGACTATGCAAGGCTAACTGAATGTCTTTCCCTTTTATTTTATTTTATTTTTTTAAAAAAAAATTGGGCAACATAACGTATGTATTTTATAAATCCCAAAACTGCAAACAATTTAAAACACGCTTCTATATTCACACCAAAAATTTTACCATAACTTCAAAACTTTAAAGTCCACTCAAAGCAACCTCAACAACAGTATCAAAGTTCATACATTAGGTCTTTTACAATGACAAAACAGTCAAGAGTCAAATTTATAAAATTGTAAAGCATATTTACATAACCAACCTAAAGAAAACAATTCATAAGCCACTATGCAACAAAAGTACAAAATCGAGACTACATACGTGTAGTAATTCCCGAAAATGTCAAAAGACTGCACAATCCTCATAGAGCTTCAAGCTCACTAAATTAACCTGCATGGTTGGAAAGCGGAGGGGGTGAATACATTATGTACTCAGTGAGCAGGAAAAAAGGTATATCACGCATAGAACTTGTTACACACCAAGACGGTATACATAAGTTACAAGGTGAACATACATCACATAAAATCACGTAGGCCTAGCCTTTGACTCATCATATACTGGTTAGGAACTATATAGGCCTAGCCTATTAATCACTCATCCGGTGAACATAGGTTCTAGTTCCAGTACACAAAAGGATAAAAATATAACATGTGTATTTTAAATCTCGTCAGTAAACAAATAGTCAGGATAAGCCAAAACAATTATGTGTGTCAACACTAGTTGGCCAAACTAGCGCGCTCACCTACCGATCCTCGGTGTTGGCTCGACTTCATCCATGGTGAGTCCGGACTATAGTCTATAAGAGCGTCATGACTCTAGGTGATGACCTCGTCAGTGTCCAGACCTTAGGTGTAGAATCACCCGTAAGTCCTGTAGAAAGGTGTCGATACGGGGACTCAACTTTTATGTACCAGTGTTAAGGGTACGGGGGTCGCTAAATCAATTGTGCCTAGCACATGATTGACCAATCATTACCTAACAAATCACAAAACAAATCATATTCAAATTATAAGTATAAAATCAAGTAAGTCATCGGTCCAACCGTTGAAATAAAACCTTGTGATAGCTCTAAGCCAAAAAGGACACATATACATGGCAAATATGGCTCGATCGTGCATATGTAAATTTTAAAACATTATTTCATGCAATAAACGTCATCTTTTGCACTCTAAGTGCAAAATGTTATTCAAAACAATATTGTTTCTTAAATACGTAGGCATATTAGCATCCATTTGAAGTTCAATTCTACCCTTCATTGCCTAGGTTCAAAATTCACATACGATTCATTCAACACGTCTTAGGATGTTCCAATTCTATTTGAGAAATATGGTTTCTCCAACTCACCTTAAAAGAAGGTATACACTCTCTTAACTTCAACAATCCTCGGTACGAGCTCCTTGATTCAAAGCTCCAGAGCTTTTATACATAAAAAGACATACGATGAAAATTTACTACTTAAACATAAGATTCATAATTATAAACCATCATATAATTGTATAAAATAGAATACCACTCCTTTTAAGCTATAGAACTCGATCATTAAATTTCTCACATGGTACTTCTTTACTATTCACATTAGCTTTTCTTTTGCATTTTCTAAGGCATTTAATGCTTATAATCCAATACTTACTCATTTCAAAACATAATTAAGCACATCTTTATCCAAGCACATTAAGCCATTTCTAAGTACACATGAAAGTGTTTTCCAATGCATGCCATTATAAAGCCTTAAATCCTAAGCCAAGTTTCCTTAGGAATTTTATCAAACACTTAATGTGCATGACTTTCAAGTCACATTTTCAAGACCTTATCATAATAATTCATGCTCCTATCATGTCATATTGTAACACTTCCATTCAAACCAATTCCCTTCCTTTAAGCTAAATTTATCAATTACACAAACTCATTACATTAATCCACTTCTTTTCCATCATTTCGACCCAACCTTAACCAACATACATCTTATTCATTCTTCACCACCAATTCACATTATACATGTATAATTAACACCATAGAATTCATTTAAATCATCAATTCCAAAAGTTATTGAAAAATTCACAAACTTTCACCAAAGAGGGCATTTTCAGTTTTGACTTAAAGAACCCTCTCTATGACACATTTCATTCACTTAAACCATGATTCATGCATATTCAATCATGGAGAGCAACATATCTTAACACCAAACTCAAAATCCTAATGTAGAGAGAGATGAGACAAAATTTACCTATACTTTCCTTTTGTGGTATCTTCAAATACTTTGAGAATTTCTCAAATATAATGATATATTTGAGTTCCTTGACCCCAAATTAGCTTAGAATACCTTGGTTTGAGTTGAAAAATCAAAAATAAGGGTGAATTTTGGTGAAGTACGAAATCTTCTTCTTCTCCTCTTCTCTTCTCCTTTCTTCTCCTTTCTTTTAATTAAAACAAGATGTTTTAAAGTCTAAATGAAGTGCACGGCCACACATAAAAAGAGTATAGAATTTTGACTCTTCTTTGACCAAAATATGGTGAAATTACCCTTTTACCCTTAGGTTATATGAAATTACCATAATACCCCCCAAACTTTTCCTAAATTTGCAATTAAGCTCAAAATTTAAGAATTACCAAAAATTTTGTTTTCATTTTGGTCCTCGGACTTTTGAAAATTATAATTAAGTGCCTTAACTTTATAAAATTACAAATTAGTCCTCCAAGAATTGAAAAATTACAATTAAGTCCTTATATACATCAACTTTTCCCATTAAGCTTTCTGAGTGTCCAATAAGCCTATAAATCATGTCTAACCACCTCTAAGGCATTAGAACACATTTAATTCGACCACCATGGTCATACCTATCCAATGGACTCAATTTTACACACTTAGAAGCTTACATGTAAGAAATCTCCAAGAATTTGCATACCGATGAACTCTAAATTCATGTAAGGGCATATAACAATATATATCACTGGCATACGTACCAAAAGGATTCAAATACATAATTCAAATACATCTTTGAACTCATATACAACCATGTATATGTCAATATATAGTAGTATCTCCCAATATAGAGCAACACAAAAGGGCTCAGAAAGTCTGGCGTTACAAGTTCTCCCCTCCTCAAAAGAGTTTCGTCCTCGAAACTCCTAAGTTGAGGACACAAATAAATAGAGGTATTGATGTCTCATAGTATCCTCAAGCTCCCATGTCATCTCCTCGACCTTGTTAGTCTTCTAAAGAGCTTTAACTGTGGGTACCTCCTTACTGCGTAATTTCTTAATCTGTCGATCTTAAATTTGAACTGGTTTCACCTCAAAACTTAGGTCTTCTCTCAGCTCTACTGGAGGTGTCTCCAAAACATGAGATGGGTCCGGTAAGTACTTTTTAAGCATTGAAACATGGAACACATTATGGAACCTATCTAAGTTCGGTGGCAATTCCAACCAATACGCCACCATCCCGACACGCTCCAAGATGCAGAAAGGTCTGATATATCGAGGGTTCAGCTTCCCTCAACTCTGAAATCTGATAATACCTTTACATGGTGATATCCGAAGAAAAACCCTGTCACCCACAGCAAACTCTAATGGTCATCGCCTCTTATCTACATAACTCTTTTGATGATCTTGGGCGGCTATCATTTTCTCTTGAATAACTTTTATCTTCTAAGTGGTGACTTCTATCAATTCGGCTCCTTCGATTTTGGCTGTGCCAACTTCATCCTAATATAGAGGTGTCACTGCATTTCCTCCCATAAAGTGCTTCATAAGGTGGCATACCAACACTTGTCTGATAACTATTGTTATAAGCAAACTCTATCAAAGACAAGTGACGGTCCCAACTCCCTTGGAATTCCATCACACATGCTTTCAGCATGTCCTCCAGTGTCTGAATGGTCCTCTCTGACTGAGCATCGGTCTGGGGGTAGAAAGTAGTACTAAACTTCAGTTTAGTCCCTAAAGATTCCTGGAATTTCGGCCAAAATCGTGAGGTGAATCTCAGATCCCCATCTGATACTATAGAAACTGACACCCTGTACAGCTTCACAATCTCATCGATATACAACTTTGCCAATTTCTCTAATGAGTAGGTTGTGTGGACAGGTAGAAAATGAGTAGACTTTGTCAATCTATCCACTATAACCTAAATAGTATCGTGACCTTTTGATGTACAAGATAGGCCAACTACAAAATCCATTGTCACATGTTCCTACTTCCATTCTGGAATAGGCAAAGACTGTAACATACCTTCGGGTTTCTGATGCTTTGCCTTAATTTGTTGACAGGGAAGGTCTGGCTAAAAATTTTGCTATCTTTCTTTTCGTCCCTAGCCACCAATAACTCTCTTTAAGAGCTCGATACATCTTGGTGCTACCAGGATGCATTGCATAAGCTGAACTGTGAGCTTCCTCCAAGATAACTTGCCTGAGGTTCTGGTCATTCGGTACACAAACTTTGTCTCTGAAGACTAATAACTCGTCTTCCCTCAGTCTGAACCACTCACTCTCTTCGGATGGCAATTTCTCCCGAATAACTTTTAACTCGGGATCGTCGGCTTGCGATCTCCTTATATCGTCAAATAATGTAGGCCGAACTTCAAACCGTGCTAACAATGTTCCGTCATCCTCTGCCACTGAGAGTCTATATTGGGCCTTGAATTTTTGATTATTTTAGTAAACATGATTTGAATGAATTCTGGTATTGTTAGATAATTATTTTTGAT
>JAOQMS010000002.1:8343982-8354360 GCA_027563885.1 Erythroxylum longipes | reverse complement strand
CATGATTCATGCATATTCAAGCATGGAGAGCAACATATCTTAACACCAAACTCAAAATCCTAATGTAGAGAGAGATGGGACAAAATTTACCTATACTTTCCTTTTGTGGTATCTTCAAATCCTTTGATAATTTCTCAAATATAATGATAGATTTGAGTTCCTTGACCCCAAATTAGCTTAGAACACATTGATTTGAGTTGAAAAATCAAAAAGAAGAGTGAATTTTGGTGAAGTACGAAATCTTCTTCTTCTCCTTTCTTCTCCTTTCTTTTAATTAAAACAAGATGTTTTAAAGTCTAAATGAATTGCACGGACACACATAAGAAGAGTCTAGAATTTTGACTCTTCCTTGACCAAAATATGGTGAAATTACCCTTTTACCCTTAGGTTATATGAAATTACCATAATACCCTCCAAACTTTCCCTAAATTTGCAATTAAGCCCAAATTTAAGAATAATAAAAAATTTTATTTTCATTTTGGTCCTTGTACTTTTTAAAATTATAATTAAGCCTCTTAACTTTATAAAATTACAAATTGGTCCTCCATGAATTGAAAAATTACAATTAAGTCCTTATGTACATCAACTTTTCCAATTAAGCTTTCTAAGTGTCCAATAAGTCTATAAATCATGTCTAACCACCTCTAAGGCATTAGAACACATTTAGTTCGACCACCATGGTCATACCCATCCAATGTAGTCAATTTTACACACTTAGAAGCTTACATGTCAGAAATCTCCAAGATTTCGCATACCGATGAACTTTAAATTCATGTAAGGGCATATAACATTATATATCACTGGCATACGTACCAAAAGTATTTAAATACATCTTTGAACTCATATACAACCATGTATATGTCAATATACATTAGTATCTCCCAATACAGAGCAACGCAAAGGGGCTCAGAAAGTCTGGTGTTACATCACCTGTTCTTTTAATGTCCTTTCTTACAGAGGGTGACGAAAGAAATATGACAAAATGTATAAATGACAATATCTAGGATGAATTCATGCAAATTGGAAGACATCAAAACCAATTACCATGCAAATTAAAGGAGGAAAAGTGGGTATTGAAAATAGGAGTCTCTTAACTTATAACAACGATCCAGGACGAAAAAAATTGTAGAGCACTCAAGGACCGTGAGCAATATAGTAGTTCCTTCATCTAACTCCTTCTTGATCAAATTATATTACACCTTTGAGTACACATAAAGCGGTCCCTCTTCAATAATCAGAAAAAATTAATTGGAACATTATGCGAGATATGCTAAAGAGAAAACCCTTGAGTTTTTTAACATTACTATAAGCATTTTTTAAGAGGCACTACATTTTTTTTTACTATTTTGTGAAACATGTTTTACTTTCAAAGTTAATTAGGCGTGGAGAAGTAATATGCTTCCTCTGACTTTTTTTGTATTTATCTTGGATAATTGATTCATAGTTATTTAGATTAATATATTCCTAAAAAATTGTATCCCTACTTGTAAATTTACAACTTGTCTCCTACTTGAAAATTTATAGTTTTGTTGCTCAATTTTTTCTTTTGCTAATTAAACAATATAACTTTTTTCCTTTTGAATATGGTTCAAGTGGTATAAAATTTAAATAATTTAATAATTCATGTAATAAGAATTTTGATTTTTAGAAAGAGTATTTTAATTGCATTTATCAAAACTTTGTGTGATACTATTTTATAAATGCATATTATTAAAACAAAATTTATTATTATAACTTTTATATCTATTGTTTGTTAGTTACCAAAATGGCTAAACTATAATGATGAAATGTATAAATAAATGAAAGATAAATTATCCTTATTGTTTAACAAAATGCCTATGATTAAAGTAAGTGATAAATTATTGTTTGCTATTTTATAGCCTCATGATTCACTCAAAGGTAAGTTAAATCATTATATGAGAGAGTAAACATAATAAGAGTACATCAATATTCAAATGTATTGCATATCTAAAGAATACATATATATATTTGATTAGGATCATTTATTTGTTTATAATTGATAGTAATTGGTATTAAAATTATAATAGTATATTGCAATATCCACCTAAAGTGGGATGATAGTATACTTTAATTGTTTACTTTTAATCCGTAAACAAAATTGTACATACTATGAGCATATATGTATAATTTTTGCATCTATTTCTCTTCATTTGTAAGCTTCATTTGTTACTATTTTTAATGGTAAAATTCTCTTAATGGAATGAATAAGTTAATTTTTATTTAGGTATTTTGGAACTTGACTTGACACTATTATAGGATCAACCTCTTACTTATAAGCATATGAGTTGTGAGGGAAAGAAGGCATACCACAAGGTATATGAACATTCTAATAAATTGAGTATGATATTTATAGAAATGACTATTACAAACAACATTAAAATAATTATTCCAAAAAGAAAGTTTAAGAGAATACTTGAATTTTGCACAAAAAAAAAAGTTCCATTCTATAGACAAGTTACATATTGGTACCCTTATGGCAAAACTCACGACAATAAAGTATAATAGGTTATAAAATTTAGAAAACTATATTATTAAGATGACTAACATTGTAGTAAGGCTAACGACACTAGGAATGGCAATATATGACTTTTATGGTACAACTTGAACTCACTACCTCTTAAGGATACACCTTTCCAAGTAAACTACAATGTTATGAAGGAGAAGTGAGATGTTAATGAATTATCCAATAAACTTATTAAAGAGAAAGAAAATTGAAAAAACAAGGGAGTTATTCCATCGACCTAGTGCATAAAAAAGGTAATAAAGAACTGAAAGTAAAAGTTAACAAGTTTAAGAAAAAGAAGTTGCTTGCTAATGATACATAAGCGAATTAAAAGGAACAAAGGATAAACAAATGTAAATTTTATAAGAAATTTGAAAATTGAAGAAACAATTACCTAAAAGGTAAGTCTTGATTTGAAAATAAAGGTACATATTATATTTTTTTAACATATTTCAAATTTAACTTATGTGAAGTTCTTCTTAACTCTCGATAACATGATGGTAGTATTACTACTCACGTTTCTAATATGATGCAGGAATTTCTTACGATCTAAACCAGAAACATATATGAGAATTTTCTCTTTATATACAACTATATATAGGTTACAATTGAAGGCATAGAGACTTAATCTTTTGAAAATTCTTTATATACTTTTAATTTCTAGGAACCTAATTTTTGTTTTCAAACTTGATGTTATTAGGTTTAAAGGAGATTTTGGACATAATATTTTCAATTTATTTAAGTACACTTTATTTATTAGTTTTGCTACTCATGATGATAACTTAGACAAATTAAAACTTGATAATAAATTTGCTAAATTTTTACTTATTATTCATAATAATGTTGGAATTAAATGCAATGCATTAGATCAATAGTATGCTTATTTAAGATATAGATATTTACTCATGTATCTAAAGAAAGGTTGGAATAGTAAAAAATGAGACTCTTCCAAATCTAGATTTTATTAGCCTAAATGTATGTGTAGATTGCATTAAGGGAAACAAACCAAACATAATAAAAAAGAATCATAAGAAGCACTCAATTTATTAAGATTATATACACTAATGTTTGTGGAGCTTTTGATACTCCATTTTTTGGTGGAGAAAAATATTTCATTAATTTTATTGATAGTTTCTCACAATAACGTTTATATGTTTAAGAAAAAATATCAAGTAGTGGATTATCTTGAAATATACATAACTAAGGTTGAAAGACAATTTGACAGAAAGGTGAAAATTATAAGATTTGATAAAAGGGCGAAAGAAAGATGATGAGTTAGGATAATCTAAGTTCTTTGAAGACATTGCATATGTAGAAACAATATACTATGTTGTGCACTTGAGATTAAAACTATTTAATTTTATGATTATCTTGTTCTTAAATTGGGAAAATGTTAGAATATGACATAATATTGAATTAACTAATTATGTTTAAACTTAATTAATAATTAAATAGCTAAATAATTTTTACTATTAATTCAATTATGTTATGAATGTTATTTGATTGAATTATAATAAATTAGTTTTTTTTCTTATTCATTAGGTTTTACGATTAACAAAAGTAAAATCATATATCAAAAGGTATTATAAACAAAAAATGATTAAGGAAGAGACACTAATTTGTTTCAAAAGTTTGAAACATGTCAATTTCATCAACTTATTATGATATTTATGCATGACTTATATTTTAAAAATTATATGCTCAAAATCACCTAGTTAATGATTTGTTAAGTTAATTAACCTTCATTTTCTTAAACTTAGGGAGTGGTTGGTTCACATGGGGTAATAGTAATAGAAATGAGAATGAATATAGTGAGAAATGAGAATGCATATAGTGAAGAATGAGAATAAATATAATCATTATAATTATGACAGTTGATTAGGACGAAATAATGATTATTATTATTATCGATAGTAGTTGGTTCGTTGAAAATCTTGAGAAATAAAAATTTGTCAAAATTTTGTTTTACATCAAATTTTAATATTTTATTGATTATATTTAATTAATTATATTGTTTTACTAAAAGAGGAAAAATAAAATTTTTGTTTTACGTCAAATTTTAATATATTCTAATTAATAATATTTAATTAATTATATTGTTTTGCTAAAAAAGGAATTTATATCAAATTTTAATATATTCTAATTAATTACATTTAATTTTATTATATTCTAATTAATTATATTGTTTTGGTAAAAAATAAAAAATTAATTAAAACTTTATTTTACATCAAATTTTAATATATTCTAATTAATTATATTCTAATTATAATATATTTTAATTAATGATATTTAATTAATTATATTGTTTTGCTAAAAAAGGGAAAAAAAGTTGTTAAATTTGTTTATCAAAATTAGTATATTATAGTTAATTTTATTTGATTTTAGTGTATTCTAATTAATTATATTTAATAAATTATATTGTTTTGCTAAAAATTAAAAAATTAAAAGATTGTTTAATTTTTGTTTGACATCAAATTTTAATATATTCTAATTAATTATGTTTTTATATCTTTTTGCTTAAAAAGAAAAAATTGTTAAAATTTTCATATCAAATATTAATATAAATTTTCATATCAAATATTAATATACTCTAATTAGTTATATTTAATGTTAATATATTGCTAAAAAGGAAAAAATAAAAATTTGTTAAATTTTTATATCAAAATTTAATATATTCTAATTAATTATTTTTAATTTTAATATATTCTAATTAATGATATTTAATTAATTATATTTTTGGCTAAAAAATTTGATAAAATTTTTATATCAAATTTTAATATATTATAATTAATTATATTTAATATATTCTAATTATTTATATTTAATTAATTATGTTATTTTACTAAAAAAAATGAATAACTTTCATTCTTCGCATATTTGAGGGGTATAGAGTAATTCCTAAAACTCATATATCAAAACTATGTTCATATAATGATAATATATAACCAACCAACATTTTTTATTTGCATAATCATTGATGTCTTCTAAACTCAGAGAACTAATCACTCCTTTAATTTTACACTCCTTATAAAAGATTATAATAATGAAAATAATTTAAATTTAGTGAACAACTAAAATGTTACATACGATATTACATACCAAAAGAAAGAAGAAATAAATCATCAATATGGAGTATTAATTCATTTTATGCATCAGCAAGACATAGAAAGTAGTCATTGGAGAAAAGCAATAGAATCCAGGCTGGTTTGGAGCAATTTTCTCATTCACACACTCTCAACTTGGAGGGAAACTGAAACACGCTTAATGTTGACTTTCACCATTAAATAAAATAAAAGGATGCCACGCGTCCTTAATCCTCTTGTATCCCCACTACGCTACCACAGAACTAGAGGCTGTTAACCAAGCCCTGGAATTCAGGACCTCTTGTTGACTCCCTAATGTAACAACTCCTGCAGAATGGTCAGCAGTGGACGGTTCGTACGACTCTGGTCCGGAGGTGGCGGGTCCAACTTACGATATTATTATTATCAATTTATCATACGATATTCATATTATCATACCATAATCTTTGGAAGAATGAAATTATCATAGCATAATATTGTATGCATAAAAGCAGCGACTTGTTGACCGTTGATTAATTTGGTTGAGAAATAAGGAGTCTATTTCTAAGGTAGGGACCACCATCCAACGGACACGGTTTTCATTTATATAAGAAGGAAGACCGTCATCAAAATTGAAGCTCTTTGAAAAGTTCCGCGTTTGACTAACGAGCAACGACTTACTACCAGGCTACAGCTAATAAACGAAACGACGTCACCTTCTTGTTTGAATCTTTCTCCCATTCCTATTCTTAAGCGCCTGTTTCTGTTCTTCACTCTTCTGCCTCGAAACTCCAAGTCTCTCCACTCTCTCGTTCAAAATCACCCCCCAAAAAAAAATATGGAGAGAGGCGAACTGTACATAACAGTACCTAGTGTTTTCCGATGTCCGATTTCTATGGACATTATGAAGTCTCCGGTGAGTCTGTGCACCGGCGTCACCTACGATCGTTCCAGTATCCAACTCTGGCTCGATTCGGGCCACGACACCTGTCCCGCCACCATGCAGATCCTCCCATCCAAAGACGTCGTTCCCAATCTCACTCTTCGCCGTTTAATTAATATCTGGAACCAGTCTTCCGTCCGACTCTCCGATCCTCACTTTTCTCTGCAGCCGAAGGTCAGTCTTTGGATTCAGACGATTGAGGCCAGGAAACAGGGCTTTCTGGAATCTCTGGTCAAAATTGTGGAGTTTGTGAGCCTTAGCGAGCATAACAGAAGATTCCTGGTGAGTTTCAACGGTTTTGTTGAAGTGATTGTTCGTACTTTGAATCAAGAACGCTCCGAGTTTCGAGTTTTGGAGTTGATAGTTACGGTTTTGGACTTAATTTTGGTTGAAAATGGAGTCAGGGAGAAACTGCACAAATTAGTCTTTAATGGCAACACAGAATGCTTAATTTTGTTTGTTTCAGTCCTACGAAAAGGAGATCCGAAGTCGAAAATTGAAGCAATTAGGGTTTTGGAATCGATTTTGCTTGACGACGAATCAAGACGCATCGTCGCAGAAACTCCGAAGTTGATACGGAATCTTATTGACGTACTCGAATCACAGAATGATCGCGACCTGAAAGACACTGTTTTATCGCTCCTTATTTCAATCGCGATGAATCGAACAATCAAGACTCAACTCGTCCAACTGGGACTGGTTAAACTCCTAGCAGCTACTCTCTCCGACCAGAGCGCTGCCGTTTCGACGGTGGAGAAGTCGTTGAAACTGTTATCGATGGCTTGCACGTGCAGCGGAGATGGTAGAACTGCTATAAGAGAGGAACCCAAATGCGTCGCTGGTATCATGGAGAGACTAATGAAGGTGTCCAAAACGGCGAGGGAGGATGCCGTATTGGTGCTGTGGAGCATGTGTTGTGTGTTCAGGGATGGGAGGGTGCAGGATAAATTGGTGAGGAACAACGGCATCACCAAGTTGTTGTTGGTGATGCAGAGTGAGGGTGAAGGGAATGTGCGGAAGATGAGCGGTGATTTGGTCAAGGTGTTGAGAGTTGGGTCTAAGATGAACGGTGGTGATTTTGGCGGGGAGTTGGGAAGATATGAGACTAATACCACGCACATTATGCCCTGTTAGTGATTAGATTTACAGCTCGCAGTTGTAATTGGAGGAAAGAACATCTGCCGACTTGGGGTTTTCATAATTTTCCCCCCAAGATTAGATGTTACGTCGGGACACTTTCAGGACTAACTCCGACTAGATAATGTGAATTGAGCGTTGTTCTTTTTTTTTTAAATATCGACTCTACGTGAAACAAAACATTCATTCTTTATTGTTTCCAAATCGGTAGATTAGAAAAGTAAACTTGTTCTCTAAAGAAAATTACGAGTCTCTCCCTCTGTTTGTTTTTGTAGTGTTTGAAGCCATTTACAACCCATATCATTAGTTACTAAGATTTTAAAGGTTTTCTCGGTTGAATACGGTGGCAAGAGCCTTGGTAAAACATTGTATCAATCGTAGAAAGCAAGGAACAACTTATCCTTGTTCCTCTTGTCCATATAAGTCAAATGGGAACAAGCTAATTTTTCTTGATTGGACAAGGTAATTTTGTTTTTTGTTTTTATTATGCATTGATATTTTAGATACTTCATTATAAATTAATATCAAAAATTGAAATTACAAGGGAGTATTATCTAGAAACTATCATATATTGTCTCTTAGTAATTGAGACGTGGTCTTATTCATCTATGCAATATTTTGCAAATTGTTATCTTCGAGTTTAGTCTAACTGATAATTATAAATTTAATGTATCTGCATTTTGAGGTATTGTCTTCCTAGTCCTCAAATTTCCATACAACCTTGACTTCGTCTAGTAATCTCTTATAACAATTCACTATTTTGATTCCCATAAATTATGGTTATTGTTTTTAGTTCATTTTAAAATTAATGAGTTAAATTAGAGTTGATTGAATTTTGGACTAGGTTCAAATCCAATTCAATACAACCTGAGAATTCCAAATTAATCTAAAAAGAATATCATTTTAATATAACTAACCAAAATAATATCACGTTAATATTGGTTTGAGCCTGAAAGGAGTTAGGCCATGTAAACCGCCCATTGTCAACCCTACGACAAAGTGTGCCTTATTGATCTGTTAATGCCTACAACTTACATGTCGCTCGTCATTTTCTATTGGAAAGTAAATATTTTTTGTATATTTAGTTAAAGATACTTATTATTAGAGATAAACGTAAATTTGGCAAGTAGTCATTTACATTAATTAGAATTCCTAGGATTGGTAAGTTACTGTACGTATGCATGTAAAAAAAAAAATTTCGGTATAGATAAGAATAGAGTTTTCTACTTTTCTCCATATTATTTCATAGTGTTATAGCAAGCTATAATCTTTGAGAAATGGGTATGCGCACATTTACTTTTGGGAAATGAGTGACATGGGTCAGCCCAGAAAAGTGATGGATCCCTCCGTATTAATTACATAGACTGGATAATCCAGAAGCGATTATCGTGTCATGTTTACTCAATAGAGAAAACTATGACATTTGAGAGAAGGTCATGATCAATGCCTTTAACTGCAAAAACAAGTTAGGTTTCATCAATGGAACTTCGACGAAACTCGCGATAGACGTGTAACTCGATATTGATCTCTTAGATTTTCAATTAAATTGAAAAATCCATCCAACCGAGTGTGGCGCACATGTAGACTGTGAAGGCAGTACGGGATGACTTGAAGAAACGATTCTCAATTAGACAACGCACCACACATTTATGAACTCAAAAAGTGCGATCACCTCACTTCGACAATAAGTTATATTTATAATGACTTATTACACAAAAATTAAAGACGATGTGTTACGAAGTGAGCAGTTACTCTAAGATCCCCGTTTGTACGTGTTGTATGGCATAAAAATTTATAAAAGAATAAGAGGAGGATAAGCTCCACAAATTTTTGATTGGATTAGACAATGCAGTTTTTGGGATGATCTGTTCCTAAATCCTCTTCATGAATCCTTTACCATTGTTGAGCAGAGCTTATGTGAAAATCACGTGTGGGGAACAATGTAGGCCATTCATGTCATCAAGAGCCAAGATGACCATATGGAGGAGGTGGTTGAGAACAAATTAGAACATGAAATTTTTTATTGTTATAAATTGATAGGCTATCCTCGTGGTTGGGAAATAATGAACGAGGAAAAGGTGAGTCAAGCAGCATACATGATCAAGGCCAACCAAGCTAGAATGTCAGATGAGGTCTGGCCACTACGATCTATGTTAACCACTCATCGGGAGCAAACACTAAAGATAGAGCCAATTAAAATACCCTACTAGGTATATCAATATAATAGTTTCAATGACTGTTTGAGAAGCTTTCCAGTAAGTTTCATGAAATCCTAACTTGGATACTTGAGAATGGAGCGTCTAATCATATAACATGATCATTGGAGTTATTAAGTAACGTTGAGGATGCAATGCCTAGGCCTGTTATCTTACCTAATGGGAAAACAACCACTAAAAAAAGGGTTGATCAAATTGTTTTAAATTCTTAAAAGATATTGAATGATGTTTTATATTCCTAATTTGAATTGCAGTTTGATATATATGTGCCAATTGATAAATGAGTTAAATTGTCAAGTGAAATTATTAATAAACTTTTTATGATACATGACCATATCTCAAGGAAATTGATTGAAGTGGGTGAGCTGTGAGGGTGGTCATTGTTATAAGCTTTATTAGCATAGAGCTCCTTCTCTCTGAGTGTCTGTAACACTTTCCTGAGATGCTCTTCATGTTCCTCTTCACTCTTGGAATACACCAGAATGTCATCAATAAA
>JAOQMS010000002.1:8319660-8343882 GCA_027563885.1 Erythroxylum longipes | reverse complement strand
TGAAATGAGGAAAATGTTGGGTTCTAAATATTGTGATTTTTCCATACGATGCTTTATAATGAAATATGATACCATACTATGTGAAGTGAATGTAGTAAGTGAACGTAGCGTGCCCTTATACTAGGTTATATGCCGAAATGACCTCCGGGAATCCCAGTGTATACCCTTCAGTAAGGGGGCGCTACACCTAATCTCTCGAATTCCTTCTGGTAATCTTGTAAAGATCCGACTTGCCTTATTTTGGATAAGGCCTCATCAAAGTCCTTACAATATGTAGGACAAAATCGAGCCTATAATTCCTTGATGAAGAGTTCCCACTTCACCTCCTTGCCTTCTTCTTTGTAAGCTTAACAAAGTCATTGCCACCATTGATTGGCTTTACCCTCTTGGTGGAAGGAAGCCATATAAACTTTCTGCGCCTCCTAAGTATTTTGATATTCAAAGAATTGGTCTACCTTTGTGAACCATTCGGTGGGGTCATCATTGGAATATTTGGGGAATTTGAGTTTGGCAAGCTTGGAAGAGAATTGAGGATGCCCACCATCTGGAGTATCCCAAGCGTTGTCTCCTGAGTCGGGAAATCAGCCATTAAAAGTGTTCCTGAGACATTTGTTGGTGTTTTTGGATGGCATCTACTGCTTTAAACGTAGGACTTCAAACATCTTGCTCATGACACCCTCCAAACTGTGCAGCTGATCAACCATACCGATTTTTAAGTGAGAAAAACTTTCTTGCAAAGCACCGATTCCTACCTCAAGAGTCTCAATCCGTTCTTTATTAGTTGTCATAGTATTCTGCCCTAAAATTTTTATAAGAAATAAGAAAAGGTTTTTTACTTGAAGTGAGAAAGACCACATAAATTTTATTGAATAAGCTTCCCTTCTTTATTCCATTGAATGAAAATAAATATAGAGGAAACAAAACTACTTTTCCTAAAAACTATTATCTCAAAGATAGTGGAAATAACAATCGCTAACAACAACAATATCATTGAATTTAAATGAATACCTAATCTTTAGCAAGCATTCATCGTATGACTTTAACAAATCTTAGCAGCTCAAGACCAAGTCTTCAGCTCCCTGCATGTGTACTCTATGGTGGCCAAATATTTTGGATTCTTTCATAACCCCCTTAAGGACCTTCTAGGCGTATCGAGATCTGTAAAAAGCCACATGTATTCTTAAAATTACATGGACAAGGAATTCCCCTTGATCCATTCTTCGTGGGATCTAAACGATCTGTACCACCTTCAACCATACCTTGACCTCTTATGTTGGATGACGATCATATCCGATTCCTCTCTCCTCCCTTAATGATGAATGACGACCATGCCTTGGCTAATTTATTGATGATTATATTCTCACCCTTACTTCAGAGCATAAGGTCATACCACGTTTGTGAATCGTCTCGTCCTCCACACTTGTGACTTTCAATATATGAAAGAATCGCTCTCTCAAAAAGATACATGCTTATTAACATTTGCTATTATAATTTTTTAGGTTTGTAAGACGTTTTAAAGTTCGAAATCCCAATATATATAGGTGGAGCAGCCTAAGAGGAGAATCAGGGAAAAGAAAACAGTCAGGCAGGACCCTAAAGAAAGACTCATGAAGATGGTGGGTGAGTTATGTCTTAAGCTTTTTACGTTTTGAACCTAACTCTTGTCTCATGTTCCTAATATTTTTACGTTCAAATATGTTTGTTTGGTAATGAAGTTGGAGTAACAAAAACTTTGAATGAAGCTAACCTGGACCACACCTGCGACTATGCTGGAATATATTCCACGATTTTTTGTTTTTTTGCCGTATTTATTGTTTACTAAATCTCTGTTTCTAACGTTAACTATAAATTTTAAAATTCAATTACGAAACTAAATGTCTATCTAGTAATTCACAAAAGATAAGCCTATTGAGTGATTGAGACTTTAGTTGTCTAAGATATGTGTTAGAATAGCGCATATCTTCATCAACAAGCTGATATATGTATAACGCCGGAATATGGCACTTCCTTATCACTCACCAACTCCGGCTTTCAAGTCACTGATAAAGGGTCTAATGCGTCATTAGACTCACGAGATTTGCATATATATTATTACTCTTTATCATCTCTGTTTCTCTCATTTTGCTGGCGCACGTATAAGTGTTTAGGGGTTGGTGACGGAAGGAAGTTGCGAATGATTTTAGCTTCATTAGGAAAGCAATGTTTTAGTATCGAAATAAATTTATGATCAAGTGCGGGTCAGATTCGATTCTACATTTTGCTACAATTTGACCCCACTTGAAGTGTGGATCCAACGCCATTGAAGGAAAAGTGATAAGCAAACTAATATTCTTATGTCCTCGAAAGGAGAGTGGAAACTTTTTTCTAGTCAATAGAATTAATGAGAAAGGATAAATAACGTCATCATCCAGTCTTTGATGCGCGCTAGTGGCTATCTTGATAAGTAGCTTATGATAGGCTGTAAGATGTTGGCATAGCTTCGAAATTTTAAAAGGTCAAAAGTCAATAGAAAGCTTGAATAAACGTTATTCCTCTTCTTCTTCCATTCTTTTCTCTTTTGGCACTGAAACTTTTAAATGAACGTGAAAATCGAAAACAAAGTTATCGTTTATCAGCTACTGGGCTGGCTGCAAGAATATTCTTATTCATTACATGTCTTCTGGGCTCTTAAAGGTACAAGTAGAACCGGCCACATAATTGTCGAGATGGGTTTGGGAATCGAAATCAAGAAGATGTCGGAAAAGAATATTAGGCACCACTGGGAGGTGAGTTGCAATAGAATTGAATTGCCATTGACTATTGTGGCTTGAGTTGTAGGCTTTCAACACATTAGTAGCATCGAAATTAGGGGCTTATGTAAATTACGTAGTTTCAATAACTTAATTTATTTGTTGGGACAACAATGGTAAATAGTATTTTACATTATTAATTAGCAATTCTTGTTAGTAATTTTTTTAAATTAGACTATTATTAATTACAGGATCTTTATAAAATTACGGTTAAGAAAGTCAAAATCTGATTTAAATCAAAGATAATAAAGAAATTCAATAAAGAATCTAGTTAAATAGGCCTTAACCACTGTGGCCTTGTTGTATATTAGGCTTGTGATGGAGAGACACAATAAGGTTATTATAAATAGTTGTTAAGGTCTTCTTCTGTCTACTTAAGTAGATTCATAGACATTCAATTTTTCTGACCCGTTAAGAGGCTCATGTATTGAGAAAAGTACAGAAAGATGTTAACAATATAAATATATACAACTTTCATAAAGGTTGATCGAAAGTTTTAAGAGCTTGTTCAAACAGTTCAATAGCTTGTTTATCGTACAATGGATAGCAAAATATGTTTTCTTTTTGTATTTTCTCTGTTAATACAAGTTTATAGTTAATCATGTGTCTATAATTAAAGTTCATGTTATGACTAACATGTAATATTAGAACAATTTAATGATTGTATGAATTTGAATCAAGATTTTCGAATTTATCCATAAGAAAATAGGAGAAATTAATTTGTTTTTGCTTATATAACTTGTATATTTGTTGTTTAAATTGATTTTGAATAAGCATTGTGAGTTAAAAAGATTGAAAATGAAGTTTAGGGTAATTTTTTGGCAAAATTTTGCTGAAATTCTACAAAAAAAATCACCAAAAATGTTGCCAAAATTTGCCTTTTATGGTAAATGAAGGAATAGGCATTAAATAACAACCTGCTACTTTTGAGACGTCATTCAGCGTCAGAGCCAAGCATCAGACTCGTGTGCAGTTGACGTGTTTGCTCGTAATCACATGTGTGTTTCACACACCACTGAAGGACGTATGCATTTGTGCTTGTACGGCGATGGCATGCGCTTCACATATCCAGAGAAGTTCTGACGTGTGCTATTCACACACCATTTAGCTACATATGCAATGCTGACATCATTACACTATTAGATAAAAAGAAAACCCAAATATTCTGGAATTCATGAAATAGTCCCTCAAGTTATATTGGGTTAGATTTTAAAGTCTTGTGAATTTAAAAAGTGATTTTTAAAATTTTCTGGATTTACTACATTGGTAATAAATAAGGTTTAACTTTAGAAAATCAAATTAGGTTATGGAAACCATGTTGAGTGACTTTGCATGCATTTGACTTGAAATAAAAGAGAAACATGCAGTTGTGGTATCTCAAATGCATGGTGTATTTATTATTCGATATTGCACGATTGTCTCTCTGATTGAGATTTTCTATGTGATGAATTCTAAAATAAAGTTTGTTGATAATGATATGTGATAATGAGTAAGTGTCTAAGGATTTTGCATTTATGAATGATAAATTGTCATATATTGTATGCTCATATAAAAGGATTTAAGGATAACATATAGGTGTGTTCCTTATGCTTTTGGATCCATTTGGATACTAATGAGAATGTAGTCATATAATAGCCTTTCAGTTTAATATTTGAATTGTTCAATTTTGCATTTACGAGGATGTCTTTAGTTTTGTGTTTGGTCATTCTACCATATATGTTGGCCTTATATAAAACTTTGAGATGTGCATAAAGAAGGAAGCCATTAATTAAGTGATCTATTTACCCATATGTGGTAGAATTATAAAAGTAAATGGTGTATACTCTGGTCGCTTTTATATGGATGTCTTGTTTGCATGTATTATATATTCAACTCATAGGTGTTTTATAATATATAAGATAAGATGCTTGATACTAATACTATTTTGTAGCTTTGAGTGTCAATGTTATCCTACATTTGTGTTAATTATTTACATTATCAATTTTGTAGTCACCTTCTCTATAAATAATAATAGTGTCACAATTGAGACCCTTACTGGTTTCAATTTAAGAAATAGAAGCAAGATGTAAAATTTGCATTGAGATGGTAGATATTAACATGGCTATGGTCAAGGACAGCTCAGAGGCTGAGAAAGCAACATATGTAGCACGTGAAAGGTCAAATAGGATGTGTTATTTGACCATAAAGAGATCCATTCTAGACTAAATGCCAAACAAACTTCCAAAAATAAACATGGCAAGGGATTTCCTCAATAGTGTCTTATAAAGATATAAGATATTTTCTAATGCTAAAATAGGTACCTTATTAAAGGAATCACAATCTATGAGATATACCAGAGTAGGGGGAGAGAGGGAGTACATGATTAAGATGGTCCACCTTTAAAATAAGCTGTGGGTATTAAATATTTATCTTTCATTAGAGTTTGGTATTCTAGTTACCATATATATTTTCCAGGATGAAGCTTGGGACATAAATGCATTGATCACCCGTTATGTTATTGAATAATAGAAGTTGAAGAATACAACTCATACAACCTAATAACAACCAAGGAAAAGACAAAGGTAAAGCCTTGTAATTTTAAAGGTAAGAAACTTAAATTTCTTTCACATATAGATGTTGATCAATCTAATGTTGCTAGAGGCCCTGTATATATTGTAAAGAGTATGAGGTTTTTCTTCTATAAGAAGAGGGATATAAGAAGTTGGAATGTCAGAAATATAAAACCTGGAAAGAAAGGCAATAGCCAATGCCGATGCTCGGCAGGGGCAGCCAGGTGCCCTAAGGCCCTACCCCATTAGGTGCCCACTTTCACTTCTAGTAGCATTCCAACGTTTATTCTTTTAATTGTTGGAGGCTATTAAATGCTATTTAATGGTTGGGGGATAATCTTATCAACTTCCAAAACTAGCATTAACTTTTAAAGTTAATGCTAGCTTCTTATACTTATCATTGGAAGCATCTTACACTCTAATTTTTTAATGTCTTTTAACATATGAATCTAAGATATTGCAACTCAAAATTTGTAGCAAAGTATTTTCACGGTTCTAACTTCTGAGTTCTGAGTGATAATTTAAAGGTAAAGTTTCTAAATTTTTTTTATGTATTTTTATCTTACTAAATATTTAAATATATTATACTTAATTTGTAATTTTTCATTCACGTGGATACTATATTAGCATTTTAAATCAAAACATTAATATTAAATGTATTGCGTTTATTTATGTTTCTCCTTTTTTAATTTTTAGATTACTTATTATTTATAAAATATAATTAAACATTAATAAATAATTTAATTTTTGTAATCGTAAGTTTCATTATACCTGTGACTGTAGTATCAGCTAAGAGAAGTTTTTCAAAGTTAAAATTATTGAAAACTTACTTAAGGTCATCAATGTCACAAGAAAAGTTGAATAGTTTAGCTATTTTATATATCGAGAAGGATATCTTGGATAATATTGATCTTGATAATATTATTAATGATTTTGCATCTAGAAATGCACTGAGAATTTTTTTCATAAATTATGATCATCTATGTGTTTGTTAGAGCAATTCTCTTAGTGTTTTGCAGTCTAATATTGTTGTTCGATTGCTGCTATTATTGCTATTACTATTTTGTCATTATAACTACTATTTTTATTGATTTTATTGTTACTGACATTTATAAGAGATTTTTAGTTGATGCTATGATCATTTAATATTTTTTTGGGTATGTAGATTTATAAATTGAGTTACTTATGTATGGATATTAAATTTTAAAAAATAAAAATATGCTTTTAAAATTTACATATTTTTATATTGTCGATTTATTGGAGTCTTTTTTTTACTTCACTTATGCCCAATAGAACGTTAGGAACAACCCTGACAATAGCTATCAGGTAACTTCTTGGCTTGTATAATACATGAGTTTAATTTTGTTATAGCCACATCAAGTTCCTAATGGCTAAATAGTGGAGCCTCTAATCATGTTGCTTCCACAATGTAAGGATTCATATAAAAGAGAAAGTCGAACAAGGAGAAGGAAAAGCTAATAGTATGCAATAATGAAGAAGTTTATGTAATCTTTATAGGAGATGTTTCTTTGAACCTTGATATAGGGTTCAAGCCTGTATTAAATGACACGTTTTATATACTATCTTTCAGACAGAATTTGATCTCTGTATCTATTTTGGATAAAGAAGGTTATAGTTTTGTCATCGAAACTTCTGTTGCAAAGTTGTCTTTTAATGCAAAACATATTAGTATTGTGATCGAAGGTTCATGTATGATAAGTTTTAATATTTTTAATCTCGATAATACCATAAGCGCAAGGGTTGTTCGCTTAGTACCTAAGGTATCAATCCCACATGGAGGGGTAATTTAATCCTAAAATCTAATGCTTAACTCAAATTCGCAAATAATTAAAATAAACAACTAGGTAGAAAAATATTCAATCAAGCAATCAATCTCAAGATTTAAATTCAGAAATTATAAACATGATAGCAAATTGCATAACCCAATAAAAAATTAACCTAGGAACTACCAATTGAGAGAAAGAGGGTTTTAATCTGACTTTAATGAAAATCTAATTGATTATGAAATTATCGAATTACTATGTCTAGATGGTCCTAGGGTGGATTACTTTCTCTCGAGTTATAATCTTTAACCCTAATTAATAATTCCTAATTAGATTATGGAATTGCAATCTCTTAATTCACAATTTACCTAAAACCTAACTTAGTTACGAAATTGTGTAATAACCTACTGAAACCAAAGCACGATCTCTCGCTACACAAATTTAACAGTTTGATTCAATTCTTTATCTATCAAACTACCTAACTCTCGTTAGCCCAATTTAATGATATTCACTCAGTTCACCCTCCCAGTTTGTTACCGAATTAGTAAGAACAGAAATTGAATCACGAATAACTTAATAAAATCACAATAAATCAAATTTCATTAATATCAAAAACAAATCCTGAAGGCGAGTTTAGACAATATCCTCAACATTCAACAATATATCATCTATGGCTATCTCAAAATTTATACAATTGTAAGAACGAAATAAACCAGAAATGGATCGAAATGGATGATGATGGAGGCAGCGACGGTGGGAAACCACCTGTTCTGGGAAGTACTTTGTGTTAAGCTTCTTTCTTTGTGTCTCTCTTCTTTCGTCTCCTTCTTCAAATCTCTCGATAAGCTCTCTAGGGTTTCAAAATTTGGCTTATGCAAAAGGATCCTTTCTCTGTTCTTTATGTTCCTTAAATACCTTGGAAACCTTAGGGTTAGATCGGGGTCGAAACGGTTCGAAAAGTTCCTAGAAACTTGACTTTTTCACCTATTTTTGGGTCTACCTGACGCAGGCCATGATTATTGGCTTGCTTACCACGATCGTGGCCAGTGTTTATCCCTTTCTGTCACGATCATGGCACTTGTCACGATCGTGACCAAAGTGTCACGATTGTGGCCTAGGGCATGGTGGCTTATATCTCTCTATCACGATCGTGGCCTATTATGCCACGATCGTGGGCCTTAGTTTCAGCCCGAAAGTCTTCGAAACTTCCCCGTTCTTCACCGTTGACCCTGAAATACTAACAAACACATCAAGGTACCTAAGAAACATAACATTTAAGCTTAAAGACTCATACTAACCTTTAAAAACACTCAAACACATAAACTAACACAATTAACACCTAAATACACACTAAACACTCAAATTAACACCAAATACATAATAAATTAAATCCTAAAAAATGATGCAAATCACAATTGTCAACATCCCCACACTTAAATGTTTGCTTGTACTTAAGCAAACAAAACAACAAACACACAATACACAATGCAGTAATGAGGCAATGACTTCAACTTCATGAAATAAATTTAATCTTAAACACAGTCCTATAAGTTATATCAGATCATTAACAAGCAAAATCTATATCTAAGGGCTTTGAACTAAATATACAAATTAATCGAGATCCAAGTGTTAATTTATTTATCTCTTTCAATTGCACACGAACATTAATAATTCTTTGGCCCTTCAGACTCTGTAACTGTTCCTAGGTAAGATTTTTATGAAAAATCAAGCTTATTACAAATCCGGTAGGTTTTTATTAAGAACACACACATTTTTATAATTTATTTAAGCAAGGACTTAGTCTTTTACTAGGAGGTAAACATTGGTGATGAATGTCGATTCGTTTACTTGACTAAGTCATTTTTATTAATCAGCTTGGTTGAAATGTCATTATAGCTTTTTGACGTGAAGGTACACATTTGTGGTACGTGTCGATCCGATTACTCAACTATATCACATTTTCAATTGGCTACTAGCTCTATTCATAACCCGACGGTCAGTGGAATAGTTATTTATTTAACACACACATTTTTTTCATTTTATTTTATTTTATTGCCTACATTGTTGTTTTAGCTACTTGTTTCCATGAAAAATACTAGTAAAGCCACTTTCCATGAAAAATACTAGAATTTCCATGAAAGGCCTCAAATTATGAATGAATGTGACAATATATAGGGTGCTAAACTTACATTAAATTCTAATTAAACTGTATATTTATCCAAAGACCCCTAATTCACTAATTTTGCAAGCTAACGATTAATCACAACTTAATAGGCTATGTTCAAAATTAAATAAATTTCACTCGAGTAGCATCAGAGTTTCATCAGGGAAATTTTTGTTAATGTTATCACTTGGCTTGCATTCACCTCCCTCAAATCTAGATAAGTAGTATGCAACCACATTTTCTGCTCCTTTTTTTTATCTCTCACCTCTATATCAAATTCTTATAAAAGTAACACCCATCGAATGAGCCTAGTTTTTGCATCTTTCTTGTTGAAAAGGTATTTTAGTGTTGCATGGTCGGCGAATACAATTACCTTTAAGACCAAAAGATATTGTCTAAACTTGTCACATGCGTACACTACTGCAAGTAGTTCCTTTTCTGTAGTGTTATAATTCAGCTGCGGTCCTGCAAGAGTCTTACTGGCATAGTAAATCACATGCAACTTCTTATCTTTCCTTTGACCTAGAACGCAACCTATGGCTTGGTCATTTGCATCACACATAACTTCGAACGGAAGTGTCAAGTCTAATGGTTATAAAATTAGTGCTAATATTAATGCCTCCTTTAAGGTGTTGAATGCAGACATACACTTGTCATCAAATAAGAAGGGCACATCCTTAACTAGAAGGTTGGTCAAAGGTCTTGCATTTTGTGAAAAGTCTTTGATGAATCGACGATAAAATCCTGCATGACCTAAAAATCTTCGAATACCTTTTACATTGCTTAGTGGTGGAAGTTTCTCTATCACCTCTATTTTTGCTCTGTCAACTTTGAATCCTTGGTGTGAGATTTTATGCCCTAGCACTATCCCTATTTGCACCATAAATGACATTTCTCCCAATTTAGCACCAAGTGTGATTTTTCACATCTTTGAAGAACTCTATCCAAATTAGTTAAACACATGTCAAAAGAATCTCCAAAGACTGAAAATCATCCATGAATACCTCCATTAAGTCTCCTATCATGTCAACGAATATAGACATCATGCATCTTTAAAATATGGATGGAGCATTGCAAAGTCCAAACGGTATCCATCTAAACGTGAAGGCACCATAGGGGCAAGTGAATGTAGTCTTTTCTTGATCATCAGTGTAGATGAAAATCTGATTATAGCCCGAGTATCCATCTAAGTAACAGTAAAATGAATGGACAACCACCCTTTCTATCATCTGGTCTATGAATGGGAGAGGAAAGTGATCTTTCTTAGTCACTGAGTTGGTTTACGATAATCTATACATACTCTCCTTCCTGTGACTGTTCTTGTTGAAATTACTTCTCCCTTATCACTTTTTATCATCTTCATTCCTCCCTTTTTAGGTACGCATTGTACTGGGCTGACCCATTCATCATCAGATATGGGATAAATTATCCCTGCATCTAAGAGTTTTACGATCTCCTTCTTGACCACCTCCTTCATGTTAGGATTTAGCCTCTGTTGACACTCCCTCACCATTCTGCATCCTTCCTCTAAGTTTATTCAGTGCAAGCAAACATTTAGGCTTATTCCTCGAATATCAGCAATCTGCCATTTGATGGCTTTCATTCGCTTCCTAACAACTTCCACCACCTTACGTTCTTATTTTCCATTCAATTGGATGGAAATTATTATCGATAATGTTTGGCCTTCACAAAGAAAGGTTATATACCTGAGGTGTGCAGGTAAAGGCTTAAGCTCTAATGTCGGTGGTTTCTTTGAAGATGGTGGTATAGGTGCTTCAGTTCGAACTAATTTATCTTGATGCACTTGAACATTTGCCTCCTCCATCTCATCATCTGCTTTAGATTCAGGGTCTGATATCCATCATTTGCCTCTGCTTCCACTGACTGCACTTCTGCGATGCAACTCTCAACTTGTTCTTGCAAATTTTGATCCATAATTTCAACTTTCATGCATGCGTTACTTGTTATTGGATTCTTTAAGGCTTTATTCATATTAAATTCGATCTGATCTTCACCTATTCAAAGTGTTAACTTCCTTTCATGAACTTTAATTATGGCCTTCCCTGTATTTATAAATGGTCGAACTAAGATCAGTCGACAGTTCTTATCTTCTTCAAAATCCAAAATTACAAAATCCACTGGAATAATAAACTTATCCACTAGTATCAGAAAGTCTTCCACTATTCCAAATAGCCTTTTAATGGATTGATCAACTAACTAAATTAACATTGATGTTGGCTTGACCTCTCCCAGTCCCAACTTCCTGAATATCGACAAGCGCATAAAATTGATGTTAGCTTCCAAATCACACAAACACTTTGTAAATTCAAATTCACCAACCACACAAGGTATTGTGAAACTTACTGGATATTTCAATTTAGAAGGCATTTGACTGGTGACTATTGAGCTACAAGTGCCAATTAGAGCTACTGTCTGATTATCTTCCCATGTATACTTCTTCGATAATATGTCCTTTAAATTTTTTTCATATTTCGGCATGTGTTGTAACACCTCAACAAAGGAGAGATTGATCTGTAGGGTCCTTAACTTCTTAACAAACTTTTCAAATTATGCATCTAACTTCTTCTTTTATAATCGTTAAGGAAAAGGAACCTTGGGTTGATATGGTGGAGGTGTAACATAAGGAGAATATTCGTTCATGTCCACTTCTTTATCCTTTCCGTGATTTTTCTCAACTGGCTGGATGGGCTCCTCTACTGTCCTAGTAGGTGGTTCAAGTTCCTTCCTACTTTGAAGTGTAACAGTCTTTAGTTGCTCCCTTGATTTTGTTCCTGAAGTGTTAGGAATATTTCCCAAATTCCACATAGAAAAGGCATTTGACAATTAGTTCACTAGGGCTTCTAGATTATGAATTGAGGAAGCATGATTCTTAGTGACTTGCTCAAATTTATCTTCCATCTTCTTTTGTGCATTGTTTAAAGTTCCAAGATTATCTAAAATTTTGTCTAACTTCGATTCCATCAAGCTTATTTTATCTTACTGAAAGCCCAATTGTTCTTGAGGCCTGAATTGTTCATCGGTGTTGTTCAAGCAGGAGAAGTTAGGGTGGTTCTTCCACCCAGGGTTGTAATTGTTAGAGTAGGGATTGTTACCCCCTCCTTGTCTATATTGCGCTTCCATGTAGTTTACTTACTCCTGATTGTCTTCCTTCATTAAGTAGGAGTCCATGATATCATGGTCTAACTGCCCATAGAGCTCACTCTTTAAATGTATCGCCTTCACCGGAGCTGAGGACGATGTCTTCATACTGTTGAGCTGTCACGTTGAGTTGTTGATCTTTACTTGCATCTCAGTCATTTGATCAATCGCGACGATTCCCTTCTACTCTCTGAAGGTAGCAGGTTGCCTACCTCACTTGTTCGTCTACAAACAGCTGTTGCTCGCCATCTCCTCAATTTGCTCCTCTAATTCATCAATAGTCTTCCACATTAAAGATCCTCATGAAGCTGCGTCGATTGTGCCTCTTGTCAGTGGGTTGACTCAATTGTAAAAGGTTTGCAATAGGAACTCCTTGGGTAGGTTGTGGTGCGGGCACTTCCTTTGCAAATCTTTATATCTCTCCCACACTTCGTAGATTGATTCCTTATCACCTTGCTGGAAATTGATGATTTCCTTAATAATCTTCGTGGTCTTACTTAACAGAAAATACTTGTCCAAGAAGGCATGAACCAACTGATCCCACGTCGTAATGTTGGCTAGGCTCAGTGAATGGTACCAAGCCTTCGCTCTGTCTCTAAGGGTAAAGGGAAACAGTTTGATTTAGATCGCATCTTTTGACATCTGAACATCTGAGGATACCAGAAAGTATCACAGATCTTGAGGAAATTAACTATGTGCGCATTCGAGTCCTTGTTAGCCAATCTATAAAATTGCATATTCTACTGAAGCATATTGAGAAGGGCAGGTTTAATCTTGAACGAGGCTGCTTGAATAGGCAGCCTAGCTACTACTTGGTTCACCGCATTGAACCCTGACCTCATAAAGTCCATCAGGGTCTTCTGTTGTCGTCCTTGGTTAGCTCCAAGGTCCATGTTCTATTCAAACTCCTTGGCTATTGTTAATTTTCTGATCTCTTCTTCTTCTTCTTGCCGAGCTTTCCTAAAGGGTTCATTGTAGTCGATTGATATCTAAATCTAACGTTTTTGCTGTATGACTCGAACCTCTCGTGACTCTTGTCTTTATATAAGAGCACGAATTATGAAATAACATGAAAGAATGAAAACAAAAATCAAAATTAATCTATCGCCTTAAACTATAGAATTAAACTATTTCCTCCTCGATAATGGCATTAAAAACTTGATCGACGGTTTATGTATGATAAGTTTTAATATTTTTTAACTCGATAATACCGTAAGCACATGGGTTGTTCACATAGTACCTAAGATATCGATCCCACGAGGAGGGGTAATTTAATCCTAAAATCTAAGGCTGAACTCAAATTCGTAAATAATTAAAATAAACAACTAGGCAGAAAAAATATTCAATCAAGCAATTAATCTCAAGAATTAAATTCAGAAATTATAAACATGATAGCAGATTGCATAACATAATCAAGAATCAACCTAGGAACTACCAATTGAGAGAAAGGGGATTTTAATCTGACTTTAATGAAAATCTAATTGATTATGAAATTATCGAATTACCAAGTCTAGACGGTCTTAGGGTGGATTACTCTCTCTCAAGTTATAATCATTAACCCTGATTAATAATCCCTAATTAGATTATGGAATTGCAATCTCTCAATTCACACTTTACCCAAAACCTAATTTAGTTATAAAATTGTCTAATAACCTACCGAAACCTATGCACGATCTCTCTCTACACAAATTTAACGGTTTGATTCAATTCTTTATCTATCAAACTACCTAACTCTCGTTAGCCCAATTTGATGATATTCACTCAGTTCACTATCTCAGTTTTTTACCGAATTAATAAGAACATAAATTGAATCACGAATAACTCAATAAAATCACAATAAATCAAATTTCATTAATATCAAAGACAAATCCCGAAGGTGAGTTTAGTCAATATCCTCAACATTAAAAAATCTATCATCTATGGCTATCTCAAATGCTATACAATTGTAAGAATGAAATAAACCAAAAATAGTTCGGAATGGATGATGATGGAGGCAGTGACAAAGGGAAACCACCAGTTCTGGGAAGTACTTTGCGTCAAGCTTCTTCTTTATGTCTCTCTTCCTTCATCTCCTTCCTCAAATCTCTCGATAAGCTCTCTAGGGTTTTAGAATTTGGCTAATGCAAAAAGATCCTTTCTCCGTTCTTTATGTTCCTTAAATACCTTGGAAGCCCATGGGTTCGTTTGGGATCGAAATGATCCAAAAAGTTCCTCAAAACTTGACGTTTTCACCTATTTTCATATCTGCCCAAAGCAGGCCACGATCATGGCCCTGCCTGCCAGGATGGTAGCCAGTATCTACCACTTTCTATCATGATTGTTGCCCAAGTGCCACGATTGTGGCCTAGTTCAAACCTCTATGTCACGATCGTGGTCGAAGTGTCACAATCGTGGCTTAGGGCATGGTGACTCATATCTCCCTGTCAAGATCGTGGGCTATTGTGCCATGATCGTAGGCCTTGGTTTCAGATCGAAAGTCTCCGAAACTTCTCCGTTCTTCGCTGTTGACCCTGAAACACTAACAAACACATCAGGGTACCTAAAAAATATAGCATTTAAGCTCAAAGACTCATACTAACCCATAAAAACACTTAAACATATAAACTAACACAATTAACACCTAAACACACACTAAACACTCAAATTAACACCAAATACATAATAAATTAAATACTAAAGCATGATGCAAATAACAACTATCATATTGCCTTCTTTTCATATGTATTTTGTAAAATATGTCTTGCCCTTAATGAGATGTATGCTTCTTCATATATTGCCAAATAAGTCACTAGAAAGAGAACTACAATAAAAGAGAAATTATACATGCTGTGGCATAAAAGGTTGGGTCACATTTCTAGAGATAAAGTTGAGAGATTGGTTAAGGATAACATTCTCCCAACTCCAAATTATGATGATTTGAAAACATATGTTTATTGTTCCAAGGGTAAGTTGACCAAAAAAAAGTGTCAACTTGTGTTTCTGGTTATTAGAATTCATACATACAGATATATGTAGACCTTATAAAGTTACATTGTTTAATTCAAGATATTATATGACATTTATTCAAGACTACTACCATTATGGATCTGTGTTCTTACTTAAAGATAAGTCTGAAGTTCTTGAGAAATTCAAAATCTTTAAAGATGAAGTTGAGAATCAATTGGGAAGGTCAATTAAGATTGTTAGATCTAATCATGGAAGTGAATATTATAGCAGATATCGGGTTTCAGGACCAGAAAGGTCTGTTTGCCAAACATGTAGAATCATGCAGTTCACTATGCTAGATAGTTATGAGTAAAACGGTGTGACTGAAAGGTGAAATCTCACCTTAAAGGATATGATGAGGTCAATGCAAAGCACGACTAATTTACCTTATTACCTTTAGCCATAAAAATTGCCTTGTATATACTTAATAGAGTCCTGAGCAAATCAGTTTCAATGACATATTTTAAAATTTGGAAAGGATGAAAGCCTAGCCTTTCCAATCTTCGTGTATAGGGCTGCCCTGTCAAGCTACATTTTTATAATGCTTATGAAGATAAGTTGTAATCTCATTCTACTCGTTATTTTGTTGGATATCCTGAACACTTTAAGGATATAGATTTTACTGTAGAGATGGAAGATCTAAAATTGTGGAATCACAAACAATTAAATTTCTAGAGTATAATATCTATGATGAGGGTGGTCCATCTCATCGTGATGAGAGTTATCATTCTCACCTATTAAATGATAGAAAGGTCAATACCCAGTTATTTCATATCCATTACTCATACAGTCATAATTAGTGGATCAAGACCTTAGTACCATACTAGTATAGGGACATGGACTAATACCTGTACAAATTTAGGTTCCTAAGGCACAAGAGCATATTGAACCAGTTCAATAAAGAAGATCCACTAGAGTGAGAAAATCTACTATCTCATCTGATTACACACTCTATTTAGGTGAACAAGACTATGATATTGGACATGTACTAGATCCAGTTGCTTTTACATAAACTACTTACAAATCTCATGTAGATTTATGGTGAGATGCAATGAGGGATGATATGCAATTCATGAAATATAATAAGGCATGAAAGCTTAGAATTTACCTCATAACTGTAAACTTATTAGTTGTAAATTGATTCACAAGATCAAAAAGGAATTTAAGGGTAAATTTGAGTAGTTCAAAGCCCGGTTGGTTGCCAAAAGATTTACTTAGAGAGAAGGAATTGACTTTAATGTTACCTTTTCTCCTATATCCTTTAAGAATGCATTTAGAGTGATTAAAGAAATACTAGTTCATTATGACGTAGAGCAACATCATATGGATATTAAAAATGCTTTCTTGAATGAAGACCTTTATGAAGAGGTCTATATAGAACAATATAAAGGATTTCAAGATCAATAAAAAGTTGACATTGTTTGTAACCTAAGAAAATCCATATATGAATTGAAACTAGCCTCTAGACAATGGTACCTAAAGTTTGACGAGGTTGTTACCTCATTTGACTTTATGAAAAATAAAGTTAAAAGATGCTTATATTACAAGGTTATGTGGATGATATCTTACTCACATTAAATGACTTGACCATGCTACATGAGGTTAAATAGCTTTTGGCCAAGCATTTTGACATAAAGGATCTTGGTGAGGCAGTTCTTGTTTTGTATGCCCTGATTGCATTAGATTAGACATTCATTTATTATTAGATTGCTAGGTAGGTATTTAGATAACCCAGGAATAGACCACTGGAATATAACTAAATAAGTTTTGAGATAATTAAAGGGAATTAAAGATTATATGTTGACATTTAAGAATGTCAACAGTCTAGACCTTATAGGTTATATGGATTTAGATTTTACTACGTGCCTAGATAATTATAAGTTTACATTATTGTATATTTTCATGTTAGAAGATGGTGCAATATCATGGAAGAGTGTCAAATAGACATTGGTAACTTCCTCGACTATGAATGCAGAGTTTGTAGCATAATATCAGGTTATTTTACAGGCAGTTTAGCTCAGGAACCTGATTTCTAAGTCACTTGTGGTTGATTCAATGGCTATATTCATTTAGTTATATTGTGGTACACTTTCAGCTGTATTGTTCAGTAATAACAATAAGAACATCACAAGGTCTAAGCATTTGTAGGTTAAATATTTGACCATAACGGAATTAATACAGAAATGTGATATTGAGGTAGAGCATTTGAAGACTGAGTACATATTTGTCGATCCTTTAACTAAAGCATTTTGCGCAATTATTTTTTAGAGACATGTGTATAGTATGAATTTACTGAAGTTCTTAGATACAATTAGTTAGACATTACTGTATTTACTTTTGATACATCTGTACAAATTTCATGTATTATGACATAATATTTTTATACCTATTGATGATCATCATTTTGTTCTCAATTATAAGATGTGTTGTACATTATCATAATAGAGGTAAAGTCTTAAGATCTTTTTCGATCGTAAGAATTTTAAAGGTCATTGGGCATAGATATATTAACTTTCAGCTTATTTCTTTAAGACAAATAAACAAACATATATTAATCTATAGATTTTATTAAATATAAGGGATATAAATAGTTAATCCCATAAGGGTTTTCCCTAATGCGTTTTAGCAGTCAGTGAGAGAAAAAATATCTCTGATATAGTTTAGCATAAAGTTTGAAGAAATTATGACCAACAAACATAATAATGATACATTTTAGATCATATAGGTATCATTGTAGTTTGTCATACTCCATTTTCTCATTCATGTTAGTAACGTATTAGATATGTGAGATTGTAATGGATCTGTATTGTATATTACACATGCACTAGATATTTTTCGGTATTGAAAGCCTTATGGGACTGAATGATTAATTTTCATTATCTTTGAATTAAATGTTTTTAAATTGGTAGAACTTTACATTGATTTTTCTTAACCACTTTTACTATTTTTATTGTTGTTACAACTGTCGTAATTAATATTTGTTCAAATGGAAGAGTGTTAGTTATCTTTTTAATTGAACAATTATTAATTACTAGATCTTTATAAAATTAATTTAAGAAAATCAAAATTTATTGTGTTTGTGATGGGGAGACCCAATAAGGTTACTATAAATTGTTGTTTAGGTATTATGTTGTCTACTTAAGTAAGTTCATGAACATTTATTTTTCTTATCGTTAAGAAGCCCATGCCTTGAAAAAGGTGCAGAAAGATGTTAACAAAATAAGAATATACATCTTTCATAAAGGTTGATAGAAAGTTTTAAAATCTTGTTCAAACATTTCAGTAGCTTGTTCATCGTACAATAGATAGTACAACAAGTATTTTTTTTCCATTTTTTGGTTAATTCATGTTAATCTTGAGTCCCTAATTAAAATTCATGTCATGACTAACATTTATATAACACTTTTGTTATGTAATATATCTTCTCTATCTCTTTTTTATTATGTAAAACATAAAATAAACTAGGATACATCGTCTCGACTCTTATTTTCACTTTTCTGGTCCGTTAAACCCCAAAAGCTATTAGAACAATTTTTAGCCTGATGAGTGATGATAACTGGACCAATTATTATTCATAGTATGTAAGCCCAAAGCTCATTTTGCATGATAATAAGAGAACCAGAGAAAGTCCAACGATTAACACACTGTAGTGAATAGAAGTTTTTATATATATTAATAATCTCTCAGGATTGCAACTTTTTTTATTAATATTACAAAAAAAGAGCGGATTGTTGGATAAACCTGGACAACTATTATACCATCCATGAACAAATGCCCTGAAACTAAAAGTGATGATCCCACGTTCTGTCACCTTAGCTTGGGAAGATCAAGTGGACAAACTAGATAACTTGTTCCACTAAAAAGTGACTCTCAACTGTTAAATGCACATAAATCAATATCACCATAAATTGTTGTTACTAGTTTTCTAGGCCAATCCATAAAAGTTAAAAAGGACCATTTAATTTTGCTTTATCATCTTTGTGTGGTTATTATAATTTATTTTATTATCGTAGGATGTTAAATAATAATAAATAGCAAGAATCTCTTCGAGGTCTTCACAAAAGTTGTAGAACATGAATTACTCTTCGAAACCATGCTTAAATGACCATGATCCGACACCCATGGTGAAAGTTATGCTAATTGTCCCAAATTATGTACATATGCAAAGTGTGGACCCACCAATGCTTTTCTCTGACATATTTAGGCTTGAATGGAGATTGAAATGTACTTGTTTGATATGAAAATAAGAGATAAAAATGAGTGATTTGTTTAGGGTGACAGTTGAGGATATAAACCTATGAATGGATTGTCGTATATCAAGTATTCAAATTATAGAAATTTTGGGATGTTATGAGAAGGAAGAAGAGCCTAATTGGCTAATGAAGTTCCCTCAAAAGGACCCTACTAGGTAATGTGCTTAAGTATGACTCTGAACGTTGGGTTCCGGAAACGGGGTCCAATATTTGCTACCTCTATTATCCATTCCGATTCTATTTCCGATTTAGTTTCAATTTGATGATTGTATAGAAATTGGGATAGCTGTTGATGATAGGATTGTTTGAATGTTGAGGATTGTCTAAACTCACCTTCGGGATATTTTATCTTTGATATTAATGAAATTTGATTGTTGTGTTTTTTATTGGATTTCTTGTGATTCAAATTCTATACTTGCATAATTCGGTGATAAACTGAGAGGGTGAACTGAGTGAAAAAATCATTAAATTGTGTTAACGAGAGTTAGGTAATTTAATAAAACAATAATTAAATCAAATCGGTAAATTTGTGTGAAGAGAGATCTTGCATAGGTTTTTGATAGTTTTTGGACAATTTCAAATCTAATTTAGGTTTTGGATAGATTGTTAATTGAGATATTGCAATTCCCATAATCTGATTAGGGTTTATAAATTAGGGTTAATGGTTATAACTCGAGAGAGAGTAATCAACCCTAGGACTATCTAGAACTGGTGATCCAGTAATTCATAATTAATTAGATTTTCATTAAATTCAGATAAAATTCCCCTCTCTCAATTGGTAGTTCTTAGGTTGATTCTTGATTGGGTGTTGCAATTGCTATTTTGTTTATATTTCTGAATTTGATTCTTGGAATTGATTGTGTGATTGAAATAATTTTTGCCTTAGTTTTGTTCATTTTAAATCAACGCGAATTATTTTTGACCTTAGATTTTAGGATTAGATTAACCCTCTTTATGGGATCGGCACCTTAGGTACTACACGAATGACCTACACGCTTGCAGAATATCGAGATTAAAACATTAAAGCTTTTTCATATCAGAAACCTGCGATCAAGTCCCATGGAATCCAATGCATTATTTGTCATATATTGGTTCATGCCATGATTGCAAATTGGATGGAGAATCTGGATTACTTGAGCTATCAGTATCATGTTGATATGTCTTTTGTTGCTTACTGTAACTGAGCTCATATGTGTGAAGTTTGTGTAGGAATTGATTAAACTCATCTTCATTAGGTCTGTAATTATCATCATTAGGGTTTTGAGCATCCTGAAAGACTGAGTCAATAAGCTGAGAAGGTAGAGCTATACCGAACCATTGTTTCTTTACTAAGCGATATTGTTAATATATCTCTTGGAGAAATCTACCAGCTTGCTTTAGCCTCTCTTGATAAGCTTTGTGAATAACATGCCTTATTCAAGAACATCGTTAAAGGTGGTCCAATTCTTAAACAAGCTTGCAAGAAGCCTTATCTTCAGATTAAGTGCAAAGACAAAAAGAACTGTGATTCTAGTAATAAGAAGAAGTCTCATCACAATCATATCTATGATCGACAAAAGTTCCGTAGACAAATGGAAGGTTACAAGCCCTTTAGGAAAACTTATATGAGAAAAGATGGAATAAATGAAAGTTTGTTCGATTTTTTAAGAAGAAATCCCATCATTGTTAGAGCTGATAGATGTTTTCTCTTTGGACAACCAGGACACTTTGCATAAACCTGTCCTCACAAAAGCAAGAAAGATGTCAAGTTGTGGAAGCAAATGCAATTAATTTATCCTATTCATTCTTCTAATGACTTTGAAGATCATATTGAGGAACTATCTACTAAAGATGAAGACACTAAGTTTATTGTTTTTGTTACAACCTCTGAAGATGAATCCTCTGAGTCCTCTATCTCTCTAGGGGATGATTCTCTATACATGCTACAACAGACCTGCATGAAATTAGATCATACTCCAGTCGAACGACCATATGTCCAGATCCAACTCTTCAGACAAGACAAATATGATTGACCCATCAAAGCTATTAGATTTATGGATACTGGATCTAACCGTAAGATTATGAAGCCTAACATTTTACCTTCTGAGGCATGGACCTCACATGAGGAGTACTTTACTGCTGCAGATGGCAATTTATTCAAGATCGGGCTTATTACAAAGAGAAAGATTGGGATACGATTCTTTCCAAAGTGTACAGTTTGGACTAAAGTGCATGGCAGCAATCTACCTGGCCCAGATATTCTCACTGGTATGGATGTATACAGCAAAGCCTCACCTTTACAAATCCTACCCACAGGCCTCAAGTATCGATCATTTTACAGTTCTATACTGAAGCAAAGAATGTGCTTGAACTTTCTCAAGTTCCTACACCATTTACCTCATTGCCAGATAAATTGTTAGAATACTGTCCTGAATCACATGCACGGTTTTATCATCCACATCCTCTTTAGAAAAATGTTGATTTTTTTATAAGTCTACTTTTAAAAAAGAATGAGGATATCAATCCTACGAAAGCCACACATCCAAGGATGAACCCTGATGATCTCAAACTCGCACAAGATGATTGTGTTATCCTTCTAAAGCAAGGACTCATTAAGCCCACAAATTCGGATTGGGCTTGCCAGGCTTTCTATGTGAACAAACGTTCAGAAAAAAAGCACGCTAAAAAGAGATTGGTGATTGATTACAAGCCTTTGCATGCATTCCTGCAAGATGGCAAGTTTCCTCTCTCAAAGATTAGTACTCAAGTACTATTTTAAAAAAAGTTGTTATCTTTCAATGCCAGGTCGTTGTCAATTTGCTCAAGAATGTGATTGATATCAGTTGCTTGAACAGGGCTTGATGGTGTACTGGAAGCTATAGATGTGTGATATGTAGGGCAAGAAACATCACTATCTCAAATGTTGATAACATTAGAGGTAGCCACTGATGTCCAATGAGCAAATGATGGCGTAAGAAATGGTGCGAGAAGAGTAGTGTCTCTAAAATATGAACCAAAAGATGTACAAATGTTGGATGGAGATAGGCTTAGGGATTGATTGAGTTTATCTAATAAAGAATATAATTTTGCCACTAACTGTGTGCATTCTGTAGACCAATCAAGGGTGGTTCACCAATGTTGAAGGTGATTTAGCTTACACAAATTTCCAAAAGTACTCATACAGTAGGGACGGTCTATGATATAAATGGCATAAACTTTGTGATCAATTAAAGCAATGTCCCATAGACGATAATGAGTTAAGAGTTGAGACACATCCACATGCCATTTGGATAATGGTTGAAAAAAAGGTCCATAAAAGAGAGTTGACAGTTCTAGGATTAGATAAATGATGATAAACATGGAGGGGTGACAGAGAGATAGAGCAAGCATACGAGGCAGACAAGTTCTAAAGATGCCTTAAGGTAGTGTCGTGGAGAGTATCATAAAGATGATACATTGGTTTGTATGGAGCAAGAGCAACAAAATAACCAAGAGTAGGTAAGATATCAAATTTGAGAAATGTGAGATGAAGATAGTAAAACAGACTTTGATGAAGAAGTGGGACGAGGTCTGCAATAGTGGTTGGAGGAGTAGAAAACAAAGGAGGATAATCTTTTTAAATTTTGCAAACTTAGGAAACTCTATGAGCCAAAAAAGAGGAATACAATGTTTTAGAGAAGAGGAAAGAAATAAGTTAAGTTTGATAGGTCTAGAGAGAAAATCAACAAGTGTGTTTTAGTGACCTTTAATGTAACGAATGTAGAATTTATAAAAAGAAAACCATTGACTATTGGGAAGATATTTCTTGGGTTGATCAAGAATCTTGGGAAATGTAATGTTATCCATTTAAATGACAAAGTGGTAAGGAGCGAGGTGGAAAGCAAACTTTTCAATACCTCTTTTAACTGCTAAGATCTCTTTGTAACTAATGTGGTAGTGGCATTTAGAGGTTCGAAATTGACCAGTTTCATGACCATAATAATGGCGTTTGTCATTGATTTCTTTGATAAGCACAACACCCTAGTAATGGTCACTAGCATCTGTCTGTAGTATGCATTGTCCTATGTCAAAAAATTTTAAAGGTAGAGGATTTTGACATATGTGTTTGAAATGTTAGACAACCTTTGCTTTTTACAAATGTCAAGGTAGTATATTCTTTTTGAGCGACTTGGATAAGCATGAAGTGTAAGTTGCCACATGTGGTATGAACTTATGGATGTAATTAACAATCTTGAGGAATTGTTGTATTTGTTTCACAGTGAGATTTTCATCAGGAAAGTGAAACATCTCTTGTGCAATATGTGGACTAGGCTGGTACAATCCATCTTTGAATTGTATACCCAAAAATTCAATCTCCTTTACACCAATGATGCTTTTAGAGGCTGAATGTCGACCCCCTGGATTTTTTTTTTCATTAACTTAAGCATAAGTAGCTTATGGATTAAATGTATGAGAAGGAATTAAGGGCATTTTCAGAATATGACTTAAGTGACAAGGGTATATTAGACTTTTGGGAGAGGTATGGTGAACTTGTCTTCGTAGCAGGATGGCAGCGTGATT
>JAOQMS010000002.1:8293090-8319560 GCA_027563885.1 Erythroxylum longipes | reverse complement strand
AAAATATTATAATTAATTAATTAATTACAATATAATTAATTAAATTATTATTATTACTTAATTAATTACATTATATTGAATTAAAATATTATAATTAATTAAAATATAACTTTTCATTAATTAAAATATGAATTAATTAAAATATTATTATTCATTAATTAAAATATAATTATTAATTAATTAAAATATTGTAATTAATTAATTAAAATATTATAATTAACTAATAATATAATTAAAATATTCATGGGGAGGGATTTTCTTGTAAATTTATGTGTGTGTTTTATTTCTGTCTCCGTCTCCGTTTTCTTGTCCTTTGATTTTGGAAGGAACAAAAATTTTATGTCTCTGTCTCCGGAGTCGGAATAGAAATTAGTGGAGACAGCAAGTAAACAGGTCGAAGACAGAATTTTTCTGTCCCTATCCATGAGGACAGAAAGCAAACGTGGGGTTAGTCTTTCGGTCACTATTCTCTCCTACAAAACGGTAGCGAAGGTGTGAATCACTTATTTTATCAACAGATATTCTATAAACAATTCATTCACAATTCCTTTCATGGTATTAGATCCAACCCCTTGCCTCTCTCCTTTTTTTTTTCCGTACCCAGTTTCGGAACAATTCAGTATTCAGCACCACCTTTCAAGTCATACACAGATTCAAAACTAACTTCAATACACCCACAAAACCACACTCCACCCATTCAGACAACCAGTCTGCATTATCATACACACAACTACAACAATGGCCGAACATACAAACCCAATCCTACCATTCACCTAATTGAACAATTCTCTCACAACATCTCTAGATGCAACAAATTACTTGGTTTGGCCAAACCAAGTTCAAGCTGTCCTCATGGCTTCTGATCTCCTCGGATATTTTGACGGAACTATCCTCTCCCTAGCGGACACTTCTACCGACAACACCACGTCTCTAGAATACATCAGGTGGCCGAGGTTTGATCGTCTTGTTTACTGTTATCTCACGACATCCCTTTCCACCTCCATCGCCCGTCTAGCCCTCGAGTCTCACACTGCTCGGGATCTCTGGCTTGTCCTTGAATGACATTTTCTCTAGCAGTCCTCGTCCCAGCGCTTGCTGCCACGCCGGAAACTCCATACATTCAAGAAAGGCGCCTCAACCATCTCTGATTTTCTCAACATCGTATCAACCACCGCGGAAGAGCTCGCGGCCATCAGTGATACCATCTCAGATAATGATCTTGTTCTGTTCACCCTGAATGGTCTCCCAAATGAACACGAGCCGCGACTCCCTCATCAATTTTTTGGATCTTCGAGCTATCCTCCTCCTCCACGAACAACGGCTCCTTGGCTATCATTCCTCTCATGTCTCCTCCACTAAGGCTGCCTTTCTGGCGTCATAATTTGGCAACACCGTGAGTCGTCCGTCGCGCAACTGGGGCCGCTTCTCCTCCTCCGGTGGACGTGGGCGTTCTGGGGGCAGAACATATGCTTGGCAGTGCAACCCTAATCCCTCTTATGGTTCTTGGTGGGCTGGGCCGAATGATACCAGCTATCAGCCCAAGCCTATCAGCTACTAATCCAGCCCACTCATTTGTCAAAGCTCAACACCTTCTTCCATCTAGAATCTTCGTGTAACTACCTATACAGTCATTTTTATCTCTTGTATTCTTCCTCTGTGTTGATACTGTGTACCCTCACTATCCATATAAATACAAGTCACCTTCATCCTTGTATAGCGAGGTGAATTGCGTTGTTCTTCTTTTCATCTTTATTTCATTTTCTTTATTTTAGTTTTATGGTATCAGAGCTAATGAATCAATTATCGACCTCTGGTTCCAATGACCCTTCAACAATCTCAGCATCCGTTGTCCCCATAAGCTCATCTGTAGTACCTATCACTACAACACTTTCTTTTGTTTTACCGATTAAATTAGACAAAACAAATTACCTCAATTGGGGATCTCAAGTCCTTCCTATGTGAGCATGATCTGATGCATTTCTTTGATGGTTCACAAAATTGCCCACTGCAATTCATTCCTGGAAATGGCCATGAATCAATTGGGCAATCTCCAAATCCATCATATACAGCTTGGCAGCGCCAAGATCAATTACTTATGGGTTGGTTACTAGCATCCATATTCGAGAGTGTACTCAACCATGTCACATGCTGTGCGACCTCTCATGATGTGTGGCTCACATTAGAACGGTCATTTGCTTCTCATTCAAAAACTAGAATTCTACAACTTAAATATTAGATCCAAAAAACCCGTAAAGGCTCCCAATCTATTGCTGATTATATTCAAAAAATGAAGGTTCTAGCTGACACTCTGGCATGTGCTGGTTCTCCTTTATCTGAAGATGATTTAATCATGAGCATCCTAGCCGGTGTAGGTATAGAATATGATCCAGTTGTTGTCACCATTACATCCCGTCCTGATCAATTCTCCTTCCAAGATGTTTATGTAGCTCTTCTCAATCAAGAAGCACGTCTTGAGCAGCACCATTCGCTAAATTCACTTGACATTTCTCAACCCACAGCTCATTTTTCTCACTCATTCAATTCACGTGGTGGTCGAGCATCCCGACAATTCAATAGTTGTAGCACTAGTAACATTAACCGTAGCGGTCGACAAAACAGTCGAGGGAGCTATCGTGGAAGGGGACGTTTTAACAACAACAATAAACCCATTTGTCAAGTGTGCAATCGTCCTGGACATCTTGCCTTGAATTGTTTTTATCGGTTTGATGCTACCTTCCATCAGCAGGACACACACTCTCCCCCTTCTTATGCTTTTATGGCAGCGTACATTGCCACCCCTCAAATAGTGGCTAATCCTCAATGGTACTTTGATAGTGGAGCTACCAACCATGTCACTCATGACCTTGCTAATCTCCACCTACATTCTGATTATCATGGCCCAAACAAACTCACGGTTGGCAATGGACAAGGTCTCCCAATTACTCACCTTGGGTCCTCCTCTCTCCATTCACTTCATCTCAACTCTGTTTTATGTGTTCCTGCTGTAACTTCCAATTTGTTGAGTATTTCTAAACTTACTCATGACAATAATGTTTCTGTTGTTTTTGATAAGGACCATTGCTGGGTGAAAGACAAGACATCGAGGATGGTGCTACTACAAGGTTCTCTTGAGAATGGCCTGTATAAGTTGAAGTCCAATTGTCCTTCTCCATCAACTCTTATCTCCACCACCTTATTGTCTCATGAACCTTTTCTTTACGTCCAGTCTATATCTCCTAGGAACGTCTCGTCAAACACATGGCACATGCGCCTTGGCCACCCCTCTATATCTGTCTTACGTATAGTTTCAAATGCTTGTAATCATTTTCTTCCATCTAAAACAAATCATGTTATATGTACTGCTTGTCAGTATGTCAAACTTCACAATTTACCATCTCCTTTGTCTTATACTAAGTATACTGCACCTTTTCAATTAATACATTGTGATTTATGGGGTCCCTCCCCTTATCAATCTAAAGACGGGTATTCTTATTACATTTCGTTTGTTAATGACTTTACTCGTTTCACTTGGATATATCCCCTTAAACTTAAATCTCAAGCTCTCTCCACCTTTATTCTCTTTATGAAAATGGTCTCAACACAATTCTTTGCTCCCATTAAACAAGTCCAAGATGATTGGGGAGGTGAATTCCGACCATTTAGACCTTTCCTTCAATCTCATGGAATCATTTTTCGCCATCCCTGTCCACATACTCATGAACAAAATGGGTGTATTGAACGAAAACATCGTCATATAGTAGAGTGCGGCCTCACCTTACTAGCTCAAGCATCCATGCCTTTGCAATTTTGGTGGGAGGCTTTTCATACTGTAGTTCACATCATAAACCATCTTCCCATTCCTATTCTTAATCAATCCACTCCCTACACTGCTTTATATAATCGACCTACTGATTTTTCTCACTTAAGAGTTTTTGGGTGCACATGCTTCCCTAATTTGAGACCTTATAATCAGCATAAACTAGCCTTTCATAGCACTCTATGCTTGTTTCTGGGTTACAGTGATGCTCACAAAGGGTACAAATGTTTGACACCTAATGGTCGCATTTACATAAATCGACATGTCATCTTTGATGAAAATCAATTTCCATTTCCCACACATTTCACACTTAAGTCTCCACCACCCATCACCCCATCCTATCATTTATATCCCTTAACATCACCTGTTGTTGGTTTTGATGTTGCTTTTACAGGTCCAGTTTCAGAGACGTCTTCTGCAGCACCATCTCCTACTCCTGCTCCTTCTCCACCAGTAACTCCCACTCAAATGGCCCCTCCACCACCGCCAACCATTCCCCAAAATTCCCACCCTATGATAACTCGAGCAAAGGCAGGCATATTCAAACCTAAAGTACACACTGCTACTTCCCCTTTTCCCACTGATCATAAACCCCGCACAGTTGCTCAAGGTCTCACCAATTCCATTGGAAAGCTGCCATGGATTCTGAATTTGATGCTCTTTGTCATAACCATATATGGCAACTAATACCTTATCACCCACATATAAACCTCATTGGAAACAAATGGCTCTTCAAAATTAAATATAATCCCGATGGAACCATTCAAAGGCATAAAGCCCGCCTTGTAGCTAAAGGCTTCAGTCAAACTCCTGGTGTGGATTTTTCAGAGACTTTCAGCTCGGTTGTCAAACCCGCCACCATCCGCCTTGTGCTCTCCCTTGCCACTGCTAACAATTGGCCTCTTCAACAAATCGACGTCAATAATGCCTTCCTGCATGGCTGGATCTCTGAACCCATCTTTATGCCTCAACCTGAAGGCTATGTAGATTCCCGATTTCCTTCTCATGTCTGCAAGCTTCAACGAGCTCTCTATGGTCTCCGTCAAGCCCCTCGTGCATGGTATGATCGCCTCTCCCAATCCCTTCATAGATGGGGTTTCATCAACTCCATGGCTGACACCTCTCTCTTCATCTACCGCCAAAACTCTCAACTGGTTCTTTTTCTTGTTTACGTCGATGACATTGTCATCACTGGTTCGAATTCATCTCTTATAGACTCCTTCATTGATCGGCTTAGCCGTGAATTTGCTGTGAAAAAGCTTGGCCAACTTCACTTCTTTCTTGGCCTCCATGTTACATTCCACAAACAGGGCCTGCACTTGTCGCAATACAAATATATTAAGAATCTCCTAGCTAGAAAAAAGATGCAAGAGGCTAACCCTTGTCCTACTCCTGCCAGCTCTAATGTCAAGTTGCACAAAGATGATAGTGATCCCTTTGATGATCCTTCGCTTTACAGAAGCACCATAGGTGCACTTCAGTATGTGACCATCACACGACCAGAAATTGCTTACATTGTCAATAGGTTGAGCCAGTTTATGCAAGCTCCCACCATCAATCAATGGAAGGCATGCAACCGGATTCTACAGTATCTTAAGGGCACCTCTATGCATGGTATCTTCTTCAGCCGCACCGCCTCAGCTCCTTCCTAGCTTGTTGCCTTCTCTGACGCTGATTGGGCTTCTGATGTTGATGATCGTTGCTCGGTCACTAGCTACTGCATTTTCTTTAGCCTGCATCTCATCTCTTGGGTTTCTCAAAAGCAACGTGTTGTCTCTCGCTCTAGCGCGAAATCAGAATATCGGGCTCTAGCTCACACTGCAGCTGAACTTAGTTGGCTTCAATCCATTTTGAATGATATTGGCATTCCATCTTCTACGTGTCCTCGTATTTGGTGTGATAATTTAAGCGCCGCTGCCTTAGCCGCTAATCCCGTTCTTCATTCTCGCTCTAAACATATTGAAGTCGATGTTCATTTCATCCAAGATTGCATGACTTCTGGCCAACTCATAATTGGGTACGTTCCCTCCACAGATCAGTTTGCTGACATACTCACAAAGCCACTTTCTCATGCTCGATTCCGATCCCTATGCAACAAGCTCACCGTGACCCCTACCCCGCTGAGCTTAGGGGGGAGTATCAGCCCAAGCCTATCAACTATTAATCCAGCCCACTCATTTGTCACAGCTTAACACCTTCCTCCATCTAGAATCTTCGTGTAACTACCTATGTAGTCATTTTTATCTCTTGTATTCTTCCTCTGTGTTGATACTGTGTACCTTCACTACCCATATAAATACAAGTCACCATCGTCCTTGTATGGCAAGGTGAATTGCGTTGTTCTTCTTTTCATCTTCATTTCATTTTCTTTATTTTAGCTTTACCAGCCCACACCAACCCCATATCCAAACCCCAACCCATCAGCCCAACATAACCCAACCCAATACCTCTAGGCCCAACCATAATAACCCACAACAGCCATACCAGTCCAATTCTAATTTTTCCAAAACACCTACCCAATGCCAAATATGTTGAAAATGGGGTCATATTGCAACACATTGCCATTTTCAATATTCTAAGTCTCGTAATTGCCTTATCAACCCCTCATCTGATTTTTCTTTCTTAAAATCGTTTTTTCGACTATAGATATTTAAAACCCTAAAAATACTTAGCCCTTTTCCTCCAAAAATATTGTTGAATAGTTACCGGATATCGATGCTACTGCCTACATGACACCTGACTCTCATCTTGTGGACCCTTTATTAGCTCCATATGATGGTCCCAACTAAGTCGTTTTTAGTAATGGTAATACTCTTTCTATTTCCTCTACCTGTTTTATTACATTCCCTATACAAATTCATCCGCTTCGTCTTTGTAATGTTTTAGTAGTTTCACATCTCATTACAAATCTATTATCTGTTGCTAAATTTATTATTGATAATTCATATCTCATTGAATTTAAACCTTTTGGTTATGCTGTGAAGGATCTTCAAAACAAGATACCGCTCCTCACGGGTTCCATTCACAATAATCTTTATCCAATGAAGATTCCATTGCACTTCTATAATTCTGTTGCTTACCCAGTCACTTCGGCTTCACTCAATCTTTGGCATCAACGTCTTGGTTATCTATGTCGTTCTATACTTTCTAAATTATCTAGGTCTTTAAGTATTAGTTCAAACGTCATAACTCCTTGTACTTCGTGTTTTCAAGGAAAAAGTGTTCGTCTTCCCTTTTCATATTCTTCTTGTCTTTCTACCACCCTTTTGCAACTTATTCACTGTGATATTTAGAAACCTTCCCCATCTTATTCATTTTTTGGTTCTTGTTATTTTATTTTTTTCATTGATGAATTTAGTAGATATACCTGGATTTATCCCCTAACTCACAAATCTCATGATCTACATATTTTTCAAATTAACCTTCAAAACCACAACTGAAAAATTATTGTCCACCCACGTCAAACAGTTTCAATGTGATGGAGCCCCTAAACTCATCAAAGACGCCTTTGCCCAATATCTTACCACTAATGGCATCACTTACAGCATCTCCTATCCTTACACTCCTTAACAAAATGGTGTTACTGAACCCAAAATTTCTCATATCATTGAAATTGGTCTCACCTTTCTTCTTCATGCCTTTCTTCCCAAAGTTTTCTGGTTTGAAGCCTTCTCCATTACTGTCTACCTTATGAACCTCTTAACTACTCCTATCCTCTATAACACCTCCCCTCATGAACTACTATTTACTGCACCACCAAATCTCTCCAATTTACGAGTTTTTGGATGTGACTGCTTTCCTTTTCTTGGATCCACTCACCCTGATAAACTCACACCCAAATCCACTCCATGTGTCTTCCTTAGCTATTGTTCTCAGTATAAAAGCTAGCGCTGCTTTGATCCTCAAACATCCAAACTCTATATTTCTCATCATGTACGTTTCTTTGAAATTGACTTTCTTTACGCTCATTCTCCACCCTCATCCTCTACATCTTCAGCGACTACACTCGACTCACTTCCCTTACCTTTCACTCCATCCTTCATATCCACCCTTATCCAAAATCTTCATTCAACTTTCTCCATTAAAGACTTAGTCCCGCTACATCATTTTCTAGGTCTAGAAGCCATTTCCACATCCACCGATATTCTTCTTACCTAAACCAAATGCACCAATGATCTTCTTCTTCGAACCAATCTTGATCATTCTAAACCTGTTCACACTTTGATAACTCCGTCACTCCTCTATATAAAAGCCATGGCAAACCCCTTTCTGATCCCTCTGGGTACCGAAGCACTATTGGTGCTCTTTAATATCTCTGCCTTACTCTCCCTGAAATTCAATTTGCTGTCAATAAGGTCTCCTAGTTTTTACATTGCCCTATTGATGTGCATTGTACTGTAGTGAAACGGATTCTCCGTTATCTTCGCTCCACATCATCTTATGGCATTCACTTTCTTAGATCATCCTCACTACAATTACATGTTTAAAGTGATGCTGATTGGGCTGGTTGTTGATATGTGCTTAATTGATTGTTTAACTATTTCATAACACTTAGTGATTAATGACATTAAATTGCTTAAGATACTCACTTTGACTCATATGTGATTTTAGGCACTATTCGGAATTAAAGAAGTTAAAGTGAGTCAAAAGCTATACATTTTGTCTATTTTCTGAAGTTTAATTTTTACTTGTCTTCATGGAGCAAGAAGAAGAAAAATAAAAGAAGAAAAAATGCAAAGAGAGTAAGCTACATGGATTATGCATGGAAATTATCTTCAACATGAAATTAATGTCTTACATGCATGCAAGACATTAATTTTGTGAGATCTTATATCGGTTGAAGAGGGGAACGAAGTATGCCTTATAAGGGTATGTATACCTCTCCCTCATAGACGGGTCTTCCCAAGATATGGGAAGAGCAAAACCGTCAGGGCTTGGCTGAGCCAAGGCCCAAAGCGAACAATATCTGTGAGCGGGTGGTCTAAGGCTGTTACATGACAAGATTGATGTTCTTTTATTATTAAGGGAGTACTAGTTATCCTAATTCTCTCTTTCAGTTTAATTGTTCATATATGTCATGTACATTAGGATAATGTAAAATTCATTTGTGGAGGAAGGAATTAATAACTTATACTTATCAACTTTTCTATAATTAAATTAATAAGGAATAATTATGAGATAATGTTTAGCTTTCAAAGAATACTAATTAAGATAATTCATTATAAGTTTGTCTGTTATTGTGATTTGTTTTGTTTAGGCTAACAACCAAAAGCGTTAATGATTAAATTAATTTTAGTTTATTTCATTAATTTTTTAATAAAGCAAATCCAAGAGTGGAGGATGGAATTAGTAACTTATGCTTACTAACTTTTTTAATAATTAGATTAATAGAGAATAAATTTTAGATAATGTTTAAGTTTAAAAGAATATTGAATGTTTAAGTTTAAAAGAATATTGATCGAGATCATTCATAATAAGTTTAGTTACTATTGTAATTTGATTTGTTTAGGAAAATAGTTACGAGAATTAATGATTAAGTTAATTTTAATTTGCCTCATTAATTTGGAAAATAAAAACTTGATTTGCATTATAATAAATTTTCTATAATTTAGGCACACCATTGAGTTAAAAATGAATTTTATTTAAGAATTTTAAGCATCTTGTTAAAAAAAAGAAAAAAGTGTAAGTAATTGAATATTAAACAAATTCACTCTGTTGAACTTAAACCAAATAAAAAGGTTAAAGTCAAAGAGTGATAATAGTAACCATTTAAAATGGTGACTTAACTAAGTAACTGGAGTATTCATAATACGGTGTTTACTCTCACATCAAAAGGTTATGACTTTTCAAATAAACATGTAATTTCTTGTGTATTAATTTAAAGCCAATTTTTTTTATTTTCTTTCAATGAAAATATTTATAAGTTGAAAAATTTTATCATATATGTCATATGCATGAAGTTAAATTTTATGGATTGAGCTAATGTTTGAACGATTATGAAGTTGAGTTGAATTGACTTATGATTTGATGTAAGTAGCTAAAGGTCTACAAATTAATGAACTTTATAATTGAATAAATAATGGCAAGTTTGGCAAATTGATTTGCTTAAGGATAGGAAATGATTAAGCATTGGCGAATTTGATAAATACTAAGTAAATTATTTTTAGTATAATTTTTGTAGTGTTTTGCTTGAAATTTAATGGTTTTGTATGATTCAAAACTCAATATGGCTTATATTTTGTTTTCAAACTTAGTTTTATCACCCCACTAAAGAAGGAACAAATTTGGAGAAGTTAGAGCCAAGTTGGAGAAGTTTCAATGTTATTTTAGAGGAATATAAGTCAAAAATGGACCCATATTCTCAGAGTAAGGGTCAAAGAAGGATTTGTATTCAACCTATTTTTCTCTATGGTTGATTTAATTCCCGAGAGAATTTGCTATATAAATAATACAACTTGAATATAGATTTGTGTCTACTACCTTCATACCTGCATGCTTAAGATAAACCCTCAAATGTGTGATTTAGGGTTTACTTAATAAGTTACTAAGCCAATTCGGGTACAATATGGTCCTCTATTGGTAGTAATTTCATAAAACTTCTTACATTTTGTGTTTAAAGTGATAAAGAAAGAAAGGGGCAAAAGAGGAGTCAAAAGGAGCTAAAATAGAACATCTTATATGAGGAAGGGTAACTTTGGAGATAAGGCCTATAGCTTGTTGTAATGTATGTTTGTATGTAATGTATCAACCCTCCTAGATTATTTAGTCTTTTCATAAATTAAGGCTATAAGCCTAGAGCTCATTATAATGTAGCTATAACTTTGTTTATTATTAATAAAAATTCATTTTTCAAAAAAAAACTTTGGAGGTAAAAAAGGAGTTTTAAAATTTAATTAAAGAACTTCAAGATTTCAAGAATCCATGAGAATGACTTCGTCTTTTTTTTTTCTTGATTGATGATGGATTTCTTATTCTTACCATGAACTAAATTGGGATATACCTCAATAGGAAAAGCCCTAGACTATTGTTTGGATTGGTTATGGATTTAAAGAAATATCTAAGTTATGTATTATTCATGATTCTTACTTATAATTGAATTAAAATTTGTTAGTTTCTTGATTCAATTTTAGATTTCATATATAGGATTGAGAAATCATAAATGAATAAATCACAGTATGAACAATAAGAGTTGTATATAATTCTAGAGATAAGACATGAAAATATTTTGAGTTAGAATCAAATATATCATAGGAATTTATAGATCAAGTTAATGCTTTCTTAGGGCGTTTGATTAGATAAAGATTTAAATAAATCAATTTAAGGATAGAGGCTATATTCCTTAAAAAAGAGTACAATTTTAACTTTAGAACTGTTACTGATCTTAAAAACTAGGTTTAATAATTGAATCAGGATAAATTTAAGGATGGCAATAGGTCGGGGCCTGGCCCCGACCCCACCGGCCTAAGGGACCAGATTGATTTATCATTTTTTTTTTAAATTCAGAAAATAATGTCATTTTGTAGCTCTAGGTCGGTTGTTGGCTTCGGTTCAGGCTGGGTGATAAGTGTAAATTGTGTCATATTTTAGGGCTTATTTTGATATGTATTTAATTGTTAATTCAATCGTTTAGTATGTGTTTAGGTTAGAATTTTATTAGTTTGTTAATTATTGGTGTTTAGGTGTTTTCATGGGTTAGTACAAGTCTTTGAGCTTCAATATTATGTTTTAAGGTACCTTGATGTGTTTATTAGTATTTTAGGGTCAACATCGAAGAATAGAGAAGTTTTAGAGTCATTTAGGCCAAAACAATGGCCCATAATTGTGGCAAAATAGGCTACAATCGTGACAGAAGCAATGGAGTTGGCCCACAATCGTGACAAAAAGCTTGGATGAATCCCACGATTGTGACCTATAGGGCCACGTTCATGACCTATAGGGCCACGGTCGTGACCTGTGTTGAGCAGAAATGCAGACACTAAAAAAAGTCAAGTTTTAAGATATTTTTTAGATCTTTCGAACCCCAGAAAAACCCTAGGGCTACTCAGAACATAAAGGATATTTAAAGAACAAGAAAAAGAGGCAGAGGCAGAGGGAGCTTTTGGCATTAGCCACTTTTGAGAAGCCCTAGAGAGAATTCATTGAGAGATTGAGAAAGAGAAGAAGGAAGAGAGAAAAGGAGAAGAAGCTGATTCGACGTACTTCCCAGATCAAGAGGTTTCCTGACATCACTGCCTCCTGTCCTCTATTCGATGGTATTTTCTATTTATTTTAGTTTTATCATTGTATAGAATTGGATTGAATAATTGATGATATGATCTAAATGTTGAGGATGTTCTAAACTCACCTTCAGATTTTTATTATTGAATTAATAAAATCTGATTGTTTTTATGTTTATTGGATTTATTGTGATTAAATTTTGTGATTACAAAATTGGGTAATAAACTAAAAAGATGAATCGAATGAAAAATAATTAAATTGAGCTAACAAGAGTTAGGTGATTTAATAAAACAAGAATTAAATCAAATCTGTAATTGTTTGAATAGAGATCTTGCACAGGTTCCCGATAGTTTATTGGACAACTTCAAATATAATTAAGGTTTTGGATAGGTTGTTAATCGAGAGATTGCAATTTCCATAATCTAATTATAATTTAGGATTAATGGTTATTACTCGAGAGTTATTACTCGAGAGAGAGTAATCAACCCTTGGATCGTTTAGAACCAATAATCCGGTAATTCATAATCAATCAGGTTAGAGTTAAGGATAGGTAAAATTCCTTCTCTCTTAATTGGCAATTCTCTTAGGTTTATTTTTGGGTGTGTGTTGCAATTGCTGAGTTACTAATATTTTCGTGATTAATTCTTGAATTGTTTTGATTGATTAAATTAAATTCTCATTTTAGTTCGTTATATTTAAATTTTTGCGATTTATTCTAGCCTTAGATTTTAGGATTAGATTATCCCTCCTCGTAGGATCGACACCTTAGGTACTACGCGAACGAGCCGTGCGCTTGCAAATTATCGAGGGTATTTATTAAAACTTACACACATCAAATATCTCGATCAAGTTTTTGGTGCCGTTGCCTGGGAATTCTAGAGATAATATATGAAAATATTTTAAGTTAGAATCAAATATATCATAAGAATTTATAGATCAAGTTAATGCTTTTTTAGGGCTTCTGATTAGAAAAAGATTTCAATAAATCAATTTAAGAATAGAGGCTATATGCCTTAAGAAAGAGTAAAATTTTAATTTTAGAGTCTTTACTGATCTTAGAAACTAGGTTAATAATTAAATATGGATAAATTTAAGTATAAGGATGGCAAACGGTTGGGGCCTGGCCCCATCTCGACAAGTCCAAAGGGGCCCGATTGATTTATCATTTTTTTTAAAATTCAGAAAACAATGTTGCTTTGTAGCTCTTGGTCGGGTTGTTGGCTTTGGGCTAGGCCAGGTCAGGCCTGGGAGAGCTCGACCCCAATTGCCATGCCTATCTAAGTATAGAAAGGTTTAGTGGGATTCTACATTTGTGTCTTATTTATCAATAGGCTACTACATTCTTGTTAATTTCTTTGGTTTGTTATTTTATATTAGTAGTTCTAGTTTAATTCTTTGGTTTGTTATTTTATATTAGTAGTTCTAGTTTAATTAATCAGCTCTCTTAAATTAATCATTTATTTATTATATTAGACAATAAAAAGACATTTATTACTAGTACATATAGTCATTGTGGGATTAACACTCATATATACTATACTATAAGAATGATAGATGTACTAAACTAAGTGATAGCTACTACTATTTTTTATCAGAGACTATAACAATCATAGATGTACTAATCTAAGTGATAGCTAGTACTAATTTTTATCAGAGATAGACATCACATCAGAAGAGATTCCCATACTATTTAGGTATAGAAAGGTTTTAGTGGGATTCTCCATTTGAGCCTTATTTATCAATAGGTTACTACATTCTTGTTAATTTCTTTAGTTTGTTACTTTATATTAGTGGTTCTAGTTTAATTAATCACTTCTCTTAAATCAATCATTTATTTATTAGATTAAACAATAGAAAGACATTTATCACTAGTACATATAGTCATTGTGGGATTAACACTCTCATTCCCTATACTATAAGAATGATATATGTACTAATCTAAGTTATAGCTAGTATTATGTTTTTATCAAAGACAGACATCACATCAAAAGAATTAAAGCCCTCTTCCTCTATAATTTTTTTGGGTGTTATATGAAGGTCTTCTTCCTTTAAGACTAGAGCTTTCTTTTATCCATGTCTTTGTACGTTCCTATAGTACCCAATCAATATGCTTAATGATTTCTTATAAAGAATCGTAGATTATAGTATCTACTGCTACATTCACATAATATTAAGAATCATCATAAGAAGAAGAGTTGATTTTCTTGTTTATAAAACTAAAGATGGCTTTTTTGTCATTTTTTCTTCCGCCTTAATAATAGCCTTTTCTTGCTCAACTTCCTTCTTCTTTTTCTTAATTTGTTCCTTTTCACTCTTCAAAATGATTTCAATTTCTTGCTCATCAAGATTTATCTTAACCCAAATATTGATGAAATTGGATAACTATCCTAATTGAAATTATAAGTTCTCAATTGAAGTTACAAACTAATCAAAATTTAATTATAGATTTTCAAATGCGTATATATATGTATATATATTAATTGTATATTATGAGCAATATGAAGGTTAAGCCTAGTTAAAGTGATCCATTAAGGTTAAAGGCTTTAGGCTATAAGACATCTAATAAGGTATGGGCTTTAATGTGTAGAGAACTAATAGTTTGATTTCTATTTTATGATGGGCCAAAATTTCATAAAATAGAAATAAGATAAACTATATAAAGTATTAAGGTTATAGTCCCCCAAGTTATATGAACGATTATATTTTCTGATATCCCATCTATCAAAAAACAGATGGTTCTTGAGAGAAAATAGATGTACATGTTGACTTGGAAGACGAATAACCACAAGATTTAGGAATCACATTGTTCTCATGAATTCAGGTATGCTTCCGTGACAGATTTAAGAATTCTTGATGATTTGACATAATTTTTTATATGATTGGTGATGACTTTCACCCTAAGGAATTAAATTTTATCAAGTTAGTGTTAGAGCCAGGTTAATGTTAGATCATTAAGACTTTTTAATTATTTGTCTTCCATATGGACGGAGTATTTTTGTTTCTTTAGATCTAGTTATTTCAGTATATACATCTGGTTTTCAAATTTTAATTATGTTTCGGTTAAATCCCTTTTGTAGTCTTATGACTAAAAAAAACTTATCATGTATTGACGATTCGTTGTTTTGAAAATGCTGTTTTTCTGGTTGTTTTCAAAAGCCTTTCATCTTTGTCTTGGTCTTTCAATAACATTGTTGGTGAATTTTACTAAATGCTTTAACCATTAGATAACAACCAGAAATCCCTTTATTTGGTTTTATTCTTTAACCATTGAATAAAGATTAAAAACCACTTTAGAGACATATACATATTACAGGCTTTAAGCAAAAACCATTTTAGAGACATATACATGTTACAGGCTTTAAGCTTAAGCCAAATATTTTTTATTATAAATTATAATTTCTTTTTCTATAGAGTTAGGTGTGAAACCTATTTTAGAAACAAATGGAATATTTTTTTAACCGATACATTTGGCTATTTCTATAAATTTCATATTCGATTCATATATAATGTTTCAGTATATACAATTTTGGTATAAATCAATTCCACATGCTTTTAGTTTATATTTTCGTATAAAAATTGAATTTGGTCAACTATGGTTAATACAATCAATGTTCAAATTGACTGTTCAAAGTATGTTCAAATATTGGTATAATTGATCTTTTATTAATATTATGAAATAAATTGATTGAAACAACATGTTGTCAAAGTAGTCTCTTTTGTGTAAATTAATTTATTTTATAATATTCAGATGGTCGTGTATGTGTAATTCATGTGGGTATTGACCAGCCCAAAGGAAGGTCAATATTTTGGACGAAATACATGTACATTTGTGTTGATAAATATGTGAAAATAACTAGGTTAGCTAAGTGAACAATTAATCGGTCCAAAGAAAGTTAATTCTCTCACATTTTTGTTATTGTCAATATTTGATTACTACACCAAGAATACCACTTTCAAGTTAATATTTCTGTCCAAAGACTAAATATTAATGTTGTGCTAGGTATCTTATGAAGGGCTTTACCATTATTTGATTTTATATGATTATATGAAACTTATGTGAGCTTGTTTGTTGGTTGTTTTGTTCTCTATTCAGATGCTACTTCTACTTCTACTATTATTTCCATCATTAATTCCATACCTGTGCTTAACGACATAAACTTTAAGGCATGGAAAGAGAATGTTATGATTATTCTTGATGTCATAGATCTAGACCCTGCATTAAGGTCTGAACGACCTGCCGATCTTACGGCTGACAATTCCTCGAATGATAAGAGGGACATGGAAAGGTGAGAACGTTTAAATCGCATAAGTCTTATGATCATAAAGCGTGCTATTTCAAAAACCTTCAGGGGCACTATATCCAAAGAGGTAACTATTGCCAAAGATTACTTTGAGGAAATTGAAAAGAGGTTTGCCAAAAGTGAAAAGGTTAAACCAAGTACAATTTTGACAAATCTCATTTCGATGAGGTATAAGGGAAAAGGAAACATAAGGAGTACATCTTGGAGATCTCGCATCTTGCTTAGAAACTAAAGGCACTAAAGTTAGAGTTGTGTGAGGACTTACTTAGGCACTTAGTTTTGATATCTCTTCCTGCACAATTCAGTCAGTTTAAGGTTAGCTACAACTATCAAAAGAAGACTTGGATTATAAATAATCTCATTTCTTATTGTGTGCAAGAAGAGGAAAGGCTAAAGTAAGAGAAGACAAACAGTGCTCATTTGGTAACTACCTCAAAGGACAAGAACTTGAAAAGAAAGAAGGATAAGGAAGTTACAGGTGCTGCACCACAAAAGAAACAACAGAAGCAACAGGATAAGCCTTTTGCCTATTTTTCTGTGAATTTACTGCACACAAGAAAAAGGATTGTACCAAATATCACGAGTGGGGTGCAAAGAAAGGTACATTTCTCACTTTGGTTTTTTCTGAGGTTAATTTGACTTTAGTACCTATACACAATTGGTGGCTAGATTTTGGTGTTATTACTCACATTAGTATGTCTATGCAAGGTTGTTTGAGCTACTGAAAGCTAATTGATGGTGAAAGATACATTTATGTGGGCGATGGTAAAACAGTAGAAGTTGAGGCTATTGGAATTTTTAGGTTCTTGTTAAAGACCAGTTATTATTGAATTTGAAGGAGACTTATATTGTACCATCATTTAGACTGAATTTAGTTTCTATTTCTGCATTGGACAAATTTGGTTACTTTTGTTCATTTAGAAATGGTAAATTTAGTCTTTTTCAAGATTCAATGCTTGTTGGTACCGATTCTTTATCATTTGTTGATAACCCGTATTTGATTAATATAGTTGCCTTATATAATGAAACTCTGCATGTATGTAAAGGTATAAAGTGAAAATTAACCAATGAGAATTCTGCTTTATTATGGCATAAGCATTTAGGGCATATCTCTAAACAAAGAATTGAACATCTTATGTCTGATAGGATTCTCTATCCCCTTGCTTATATAGACTCTAAAAATTGTGTTAATTGTATTAAAGGAAAACATACAAACCTAAGGAAATTAGGTGCCAATAGGGCTACGAATGTCTTAGAACTCGTACATACAGACATTTGTAGGCCATTCCTTATAGCTTCTTGGAATGGTCAGTAATATTTTATTAGGTTCATAGACAATTACGCATATTATGGCTACTTTTATCTCATTCATGAGAAGTCCCAGCATTTGGACGTGTTCAAAAACTATAAGGATGAGGTTGAGAATCAACTCAACAAAAGAATAAAAACTGTCAGATCTGATCGTGGTGGTGAATACTATGTTAGATATGACTCATCAGGTGAATAACGTCCAAGACCATTTACTAAGTTCTATGAAGAGTTTGGTATCATCCCATAGTACACCATGCTAGGATGTCCTAGCATGAATGGTGTCATTGAAAGGCAAAACAGAACACTAACTTATATGGTCAAGAGTGTGATTCTTCGTTCTACTTTACCAGAATCTCTTTGGGGTGAAGCATTAAAGATTACAGTTTACATAATCAATAGGGTTCCAACTAAAGCAACTACCAAAACTCCTCATGAGCTTTATATGGGAAAAAGGATTAGTTTGAATCACTTACACATCTGGGGTTGTCCAGCTGAGGCGAGGCCATATAAGCCTAATGAAAAGAAATTGGATTCCATAACTGTTAATTGCTAATTTTTTGGATAATATTTTGTTGGATACTCTGAAAGGTTTAGGGATTACAAGTTTTATGATCCCACCGCAAAGTCAATATTTGAGACGATAAATGCCCAATTTTTTAAGGATGTTGAGTTTGGGAGGGGCGATAAGGTTAGAGACATTGTCTTTGAAGAGGAATATGTTAATATTCCCCTAATTGTTGGTGAAAATGATATGGGTTTTATTCCTGATGTTGTTAAAGTAACAAATCCAGAACAACAAGACAGTGTTGAGGAACTCCTTCTTAAGATTACAAAAATTATTCCAGAAAAACAAAATCACCAACCTCAAGAACTAGTGTCATTAAGGAGATCCACTAGAGAAGGAGAAGCGCAATTTCAGATGATTACATCATATTTCTCTAATAACATTTACATCATATTTCTCCAAGAACATGAGGTTAACATTAGCATTATAGAAGATGATCAAGTCAACTTCCATCAGGCTATGCAAAGTTCTAACTCTCAAAAGTGGATTGATGTCATAAATGAGGAGATAAAGTCCATAAAAGACAATGACATTTAGGATATTGTCTCATTACTTGAAGGTGCAAAACTCATTGATTGTAAATGGATATTTAAAACCAAGAGGGATTTGAAGGGCAATGTACAGAGACATAAGGGTCATCTAGTTGCAAGGGCTTTACACAAAAAGAAGGAATTGATTATAAAGGGACTTTCTCTCTAGTTTCATCAAAAGACTTTTTTAGAACTATAATGGCACTTGTGGCACATTTCAACCTTGAGTTGCATCAGATGGAAAGACTCTTTTAGAACTATAATGGCACTTATGGCACATTTCAACCTTAAGTTACATAAGATGTATGTAAAGACTGCATTTCTCAATGGTGACATTGATGAGACAATTTATATGGTGCATCCAGAAAATTTTATGTTAGGAGACCCAAAGTAAATGGTTTGCAAATTAAAGAAATCCATTTATGGGCTCAAGCAAGCTTCCTGTCATTGGTATTACAAATTTCATCAGGTTGCTCTTTCGTTTGGTTTTAAAATAAATGCAGTTGATGATTGTATATTCCATAAGTTTATTGGAGCGACTGTATTTTTCTGGTTTTATATATCGATGACATACTTCTTGCCAACAATGATATAGGCTTATTGCATAAAACCAAGAGCTTTTTGACAAAGAAATTTGAAGTGAAAGATCTTAGTGATGCCTCTTTGGTATTAGGGATACAAATATACTGAGATCGCTCTCGGGGTATACTTGGGTTATCATAAAATAGCTATATTAAGAAAGTTCTTAGGGGTTTAGCATGCAGAATTGTAAACCAAGTGACAACCCTGTTGCTAAGGGAGACAAGTTTAGTCTCAGCTAATGGCCCAAGAATGAGTTTGAAACTAAAGAGATGCAGAAGATTCCTTATGCTTCAACAGTAGGGAGTCTAATGTATGCTCAAGTGTGTACGCATCTAAATATTGTGTATATTGTTGGAAAGCTAGGTGGATACTTAAGAAATCTTGGAATGGATCATTGAAGAGCAACCAAACGAGTTATGTGGTACTTGCAGAGAACAAAAGATTACATGCTCACATATAGGAAGTCGGATCAACTAGAGATCATTGGGTATTTTGGTACTAATTTCGCTAGATGTGCAGATAGTCGGAGATCCACATTAGGCTTTATCTACCTACTAGTTGGAGGAGTTATTTCCTAGAAGAGTGCTAAGCAAACACTCATAACTCATAGATTATGGATGTGAAATTTTGTCACTAGGATGCGTATTGTAAATGGTATTAAAAGATCACTAAAGTTATTTCGTGACAATAAGTCAGCAGTGCAATATTCCAACAATACCAGGAGCTCAATAAAGTCAAAACATATAAACCTGAAGTTCCTGGTTGTCAAAGAAAGAGTTCAAGATGGTCAAATATCTATTGAACATATTGAGACAAACTCTATGGTTGTGAATCCACTCACTAAGAGATTACCACCAAAGGTCTTTCATGAGCATGTCACTCACATGGGTGTTGTATCTATTGAAGATATGTTATTTTAGTGGGAGTTTGATATTTCGAATGATTTTCATTTATAGAAACTTTTATGATTTATTTTAACTTTAAAGTTTGTTTGGTTGATCTCAATAACGAATAAAGAATCTAGACCAATGGGAAGTAGGCATGTTAAGATTACATTACATGTAATTTCCATACTACACATCCATGCTTGATCTATGTTGTTCAATCATATTGGCATAAGTGACGATTGATGGGTTTAGTTATGATATATGTATAATGAAAACTATAATCTTATGTTATTATAATTGATGAACAAGATTATTAAAGATGTATTTGGGAGTGATAGCAAATTTTGAGCTCATAAGGTTATGGAATGATATACAATTAAAGGAGCTATATATATATATGACCTAAGTGGGAGATTGTTGGATTTAACCCAACGTATGGGTATATATATACATATATATGAATTAATTGTATATTATAAGTTATCATAAGGTTAAGTCTGGTTAAGGTGATCTATTAAGGTTAAAGGCTTTGGGCTATAAGACATCTAATAAAGTATGGGCTTTAATGTGTAGACACCCAATAGTAAGATTTCTATTTTATGATGGGACAAAATAGAAATAAGACAAACTATATAAAGCATTAAGGTTATGGTCCCCAAGTTATAAGGACCATTATATTTTTTGATATCCCATTAGTCAGAAAAGAGACGGTTTTTGAGAAAAAACAAACGTACATATTGACTTGGAAGATGAATAACCGCAAGATTTAGGAATCACATTGTTCTCATGGATTTAGGTAATCTTCTGTGATAGATCTAAGTATTCTTGATGATTTAACATGATTTTTTATATGATTAGTGATGGTTTTCACCCTAAGGAATTAAATTTTATCACTAACTCCTAAGAATGTTTTCCTTCTTACTAAACCGGGGGTTTAGTTTACATCTAAAGCGTTACTTGGTGGATAACTCTATTTAAAGCCCTAATAATTGATCCAACCTAGATTGTAATAGATACTTTTAGGGTTGTTATATAGTTTTTGGAAATTCCCATGGTAATCAACTTATTTAGTTTCCCCAGTAAAGTAATTCCTAAAAGAATAATAATTTCTTAAATGTTATCCCTTACAAAACTCATATGATAATATTTTTGCTAGTCACCTTGTTCCATTCAACTCATCTATTTTTCTCATGAAATTATTTAATTGAGTTATGAAAATGGTGGTGGCATCCACATTTTGTACATATAATAGGTTAATTTTTGCACATCCCCTACTTGATTGCCACTCATAATCGTTTATTATCATCTCTTTAGTCAGTTCCAAGGTGGCTTCTGGATTTTTTTTAATGCTAAGCTCTTCCAAATCCCACATCAATCATCTACCTTATTGTATAGTTCAAACCATGATAGGTTATCTAAAATTTCAACTAAGTAAACAACCCATCGACTGAACATTTCCTTTACTAATCCTTATATCTTTCAAAAATCTTATAAATTGTTTTGTTGCCATACTATTAATATGAATAGACATAATTTTTCAAGCTTATATGATCACACATAGTTCTATGCTCTCTTTCCATATTAATAGGTTGGCCGAATCTATAATCAACACAATATCCCACACAAAAATAAGTAGATAGAATTAAATATTAAGAAAATAATATACGTAAAGAAATACAATAATATACATAAGAATATTTATAAAAGGAAATGACTAGATGAATAGTTCTCATATCTCTTTAGTGTTGCACCTATTCCCTTAAAATGATATTAAAAACTTGATGATGGTTTTTTATATAACCCTATTCTTCTAATATAAGACTAAGACAAGTGGACATATCATTTTATAGTAGTAAAAGTAGTACTAAGGGTTGATCCTACAAGGAATGGAACAAGTAATGAGTCTAATCTTCCTATTTATTACCTAATCAACAATAATTTAAGGTTTTGGTTGATATAATTAAAATCAAATTAAATAATAGTTACTTTAGATTACCTTTAGAATACTTGAATAATAATTAAAAGAGAAAATCAATATAAAGAAGCAACAATAATAGATGTTCCCCTAACTTCATCTTGCATTATTGATCAATTATAAGAATTCTATTATTTAGACTAGTAAGCTTTTCTAATGTAAGGTTGCCCACCTAAGAATAAGCCCCAAATAGCCTAAGAAGAAGTTTAAACCAAATCCAAGAGAACTAGATTAGAAATATAAAGAGAATTGACTTGTTAATTATAAGGAATCAGGAATCAAATTCATTAAGTAATTGAACACTACAAAAAGAAAATTATTTTATAATTTGGAAGTTCAATAAAAAATTAAACAAAAGAATTACTCACACTCTCAATAAATAAAAATGTTTAGAAACACTCCTAAAACTGAAGAGAAACATTCCTTATATACAAAAAAAAAGGTTTTAATAGTAGCATGATTTGGGAGATAACCATGTTCTAGGTGTTTTTATTAAAAACTTTTTGGCACTTGTAAACATGATATAGGGCATTATTGAAGTTCATGTATTCATAATTTTTTTTAGAAAGTTACACAGGTTAGTACAAAGTTTTGTTAGGGATTGTGTAACTCACTATAACTTTAACTTTGTAAACATGTTTGGCACATGATTATATGTCATGTCATTTTCTACAATACTTGATTCTTGAGAGTTACATAAGTCATAATACGATCATGTTTAAGGCTTTGTTCACATCACAATCTTCTTTAACCTTAGCTAAAATCAAGTTAAACAAAGGTTGATCTTCCTGTAGGTCTAATAAGCCTCCCAAACTCGTTTTTGAAGTGCCCTTTAAAGCTTGATCAGTATGTATGTCTTAAATAAACACATTCAAAGCCTCTTTAACCATCTTAATCCTAACTCTTATAACCAGTCCACTAAGAACAAGCATGGATCTTTTGAACCTTAGTTATACTTGCATTGTTCCCCCTTTCTTCAAAAGAATTTGACCTTAAATCATCATTTACATTAAGAGGGGAAATTTTAAAAAATAAAATAGAAATAACATTATACTCACTGAGAAGCCCTAGTTTTTAAGTGTTATTATTGGTCCTGTCAATGATTTGAAATGGATCGTCCCCTTTTGGTTATAACTTAGATTGCCCATAAAATAGGAATCACTCCTTCCTTATATACACCTAATTCCAATCACAAAATCCAAATATAACTCTTTCCTATCTTTTTTAGCTTTGGTTGCATAATTCTTATTATTCTTCTTGGTATGTTGCTTTACATGTTCATGAAGTTGTCTCATCATCTCACCTTTTTTTGTTTCATCCAAACTAGCTCTTTCATCAATAGCTAAAGGTAATAAATTCAAATGAGTTAGCAAACCAAAACTATAAATAATTTTGAATAATGAGTAATTAGTAGATGAATATGTACTGTTATATGCAAACTCAATAAGTAGTAAGTAATCTTCCCAATTATTTAAGTTTCTTTTAGTGATTGTATGAAATAACATAGATAATGTTCTATTTACTATTATAGTTTGACCATCAGTTTAAAGGTTATTAATAGTAGAAAATAGTAACTTTATTCCTAATTTATCCTTAAAAACTCAAAAAAGTAACTAATAAAGTACCATGATGTTATACTCTTATGAACTCCATGTAGTCATACTACTTTCCTAAAGAACCAAGTCAATAGTGTTAGTCGTATCATCAATTTTATCTTAAGGAATAAAATGTGCAATCTTACAGAATCTATTAACCACCATGAGAATAAAGCTTTTACCCTTTTTCAAACTAGATAAACATATTGTAAAATTCACAAAAATTTCCACTCATTGTTCATTAGGTATAGGTAAAGGCATGTACAACCCATGTAGTAAGATCCTACATTTAAGCTTCCTACAAGTGATGCACCTAGCACACACTTATTCTATATTACATCTCAATTTAGGCTAATAAAAGTGCTCACTTAACATTTTCAAGGTACGTTTGATACCAAAATGACCCATCAAATATCTACCTTATGCCTTGCACATAGATAACACACATATAGAATACATAGGCATACAAAGTTTATTTTCACAAAATAAATAACCATTATACCTATAAATTTCTAAATTACCCCCTTTTCATATGCCAAATAAACAATACCAAAGCCATTTTTATTTTTTGTTTTTATTTTATTATTTTCAATATTTATTAGTATTATTCTTTATTCTTTATTTTATTTTTATCTCTTTTCCTTTTATTTTCATCTTGAATATTTTTATTTTTATTCTTATTCTCATTTTATTGTTATTTTTTATGCGAGTATTTGTTTACATTTTTTCTTTTTTATATATAGATACTTCTTTACAAATTTGCTTTTTACTTTTTCTTTTTTCTGTGGGCCTATTGAAAACAACCTCATCACCAGTTAGGGATAAGGTTGTATACTTCTGTACCTCCCTAGATTTCACATCTCAGTAGGACTTCTACTGGAATGTTGTTGTTGTTTTTTATAAATTCATTTATTTAATTCCTATTAACCTTGCTCTTAAAGAAGAACATACATTCGAGATAAGGCTTCAGCCACCGTATTATTTTTAATGTAAATAATTTCATAAATAGGAATAATTATAGGATATTACAAAAAATTACTCCTCATCAAATGGAGTTGTTACATTCTACAAATAATTCCTTACAGTTCTAGTGAGAATACAACTTCTAGCATTATAAATCTAGAAATTCAATCCCATTTTAAGTCCTCTTGTGATAAATTATCCATATGTAGATGTTATAGCAGTCAACCTAAGTTTCGTGAAGTACCCCATCCAGTTGTAATCCTAAATATCCATAGGTTATCTAAACAATTTAGCATTCCTCATTCTCCAAATATAGTATACTAACATTGCAAATACTACTTTGAACAATTTTTGATTACATCTCCCATTACATCTCAATATGTTAGCCCATGTGAGAGTGCTCAACCAAGTTTGGTCATTTTCTTGCAAATTCAAAATTATTAGAAACTGTCTCTAGAATTGATAGCATATACACATTTGAAATACAAGTGATCTAGAGTCTCTAGAGAGTTTGCACTGAGTGGACATGTGGTGTCTAGTACTTGAAACTTTAGTATGTCTCTAGTTTCTAACCTTTGTAATGCTGCTAACCATAGTGTAAAGGAATGAGTTGGAGTAATGCTTGAGTCCCAGATGAGTTTATAAAATTGAAATTTAATCATGGGTCCTAATAGCAACTTTGTATAAGATTCAATAGAGAAAGTTTTAGTGTTATGTAGATTCCACTGTATTGAATCTGCTTATGACTGATCAAGCTGATAATATGGCAAACGATTCATAATAATATTGATGCCTTTACTTTAGTGGAGAGGCCAGCTCTAATAACCATTTTGTATTAGCATGTGTATCTTGATGTTCTCAAGAATTGATCCTTTTAGAGTCCAGTAGTATTGAGTGATGTACAATGGCCTTATAGGTTGCCGATTATCAAACTAAGAATTCATTTCCCTACCATTTCCTATAAAGTGCTTGACATGAGGTTGCACAAAGCGACTTATGTTCATAATCTGTCAGAATGTATAGGATTGTGTAGGTTTACTTTGAATAGTCCACATGCTATCCTGCTCAATATGTACCATGTGAATCTATTTCACCCATAAACTTTCTTGTTCCACATATATTCTTCATATTCTCTTAGCCATTAAAGCTTTTACTATTTTTCTAGCTGAAGTGATTCCAAGTCCTCCATGATCTTTAGGCAAACATATTTAGCTCCATTTAACTTTGCAGGAGATTATATGATTGTTGTTCTATCCATGTCATACAAAATCCCTTATACATCTGTCAATCTTGTTGGATGCTCTTAGGTAAAACAATATGTGAAATCTAGTAGATATGCAATTTATTGAGAATTAAGATAGCCAATTGCAATTTGCCTCTATAGGAAAGAAATTTGTTTCTCTAATTTGATATTCTCTCTTAAATGGAAGCAATAAAGGGCCTGCACTATATTTCCTTTAGTTTTTTAATAGAGATTGGAACTTCTAAATAGTGAGTGGCATTTACTGGATCCTTAGTACTGAATTGTTGATCAAAAGAGTAGAGTATCCTCGATTGTGATTGGAAAGATAAGTAGTGTTGGGCCTCGAATTTTTATTTATTTTGGTAAGCATGAATTGAATGAATTTTGTGATCTTGTTGGATAAATCGTTTTTAATTGGAGTCTAATTATTATGTCAAGTTTAGGAGGATTTATTTCATAGATTGAAGGAAATTGGAAGTATTAA
>JAOQMS010000002.1:8282542-8292990 GCA_027563885.1 Erythroxylum longipes | reverse complement strand
ATTCACGTTTGTCACTCTTCTAAGATAACAAGACCACAATTCTTTTTCTCAATGTACCCTTAATGAGTCCCAAAAGTTCACTTTACCCTTCCTTATAAACTTAGGCTCTTTTGGTACTTAAGTTACATGCCAAAAATGCCTTCAATTCAATCCTATGCATTTATTCCATAAATTGTTATGCTTAATTTAACGAAAAAAAATTTCAGGGGGCCAACAGGTTTTATACCGATTTTCGAATGAGTGAGTGTCTTAACACGCCACCCTCGTGAGGCATGAGCTCGGACATCACCCATCGATGTCGGGTTCGGGTCTTACGGGAGTGAGATGCTACATTATGGATATTTTCTGCAGCTGTATAGTCCTTTGTTTTTGAATAACCATTGAGTACTGCAGAGTTGTTTTTTGTGTGTGACTTTTGCTGGGTATTCTCCATCTCTTTTTAACGATAACAATGAGTTATGGAGAAGGTTGAAAGTTTTGACTTTGCAGTTGGGTTTTGCTGATGTGTGTGTGAATCTTTGGTGGGTGTCTTATTGTTCATAGGGTGTTAATTTTGTGGCTGCTGATTGTGAGTTGTGGTTTGAGAAAATTCTAGAAGTTGTAGCTACTATTCTTTGTCAATAGTGTGATATTTGTTGAGTGCATTGAATGTTGATTGGGTACGTTTCTGGTGGGTGTCGATAGTGATGTTTGTGTGCAAAAAATTCCATCAGTCATCGTGAATTTCACAGCTTTGATGTTTACAATGTTTCAGCAGAGAAACATTTATATTTCTTCGTGAACAACTTTTCGATCTGTCATTGAAAGAGTTGAATTAATTAAGAAACTTGTTTTTCTTATCTCAATTGTATTCAATTAATTAGGAAAGTTGTTTTTCTTATCTCAATTGTATTCATTTATGTACGTTATTATTTTAATCACTTAAATTGTCCGTTTATTATCTTTATTGTTAAAAGTTGTTAAGAAAAATCCTTTATTGAGGTTAGTACGAGGCGGTCACACTATTGGGTGTGATTTACTTTCACAGGTAGTAAGGACAAGGGATAGTGTCAAGGGTTGGGTGAGTCTGCTCTGTAATGGCTTAAGTAAAACTATTATTGTATCACAAGTGAAAGTAATTAAGCTGGGTGAGGGCCCTGCAGATATAGGCAAGTGTGTCGAACTACATTAACAAATTTTAGTATTGATTTACATTTGTGCATTTAATTTTTTTAGTTTTTGATTGTGCCTGAAACGACTGCGATCAAATCAGAGAGTTTTCAAAACTACTACATCATTCGGATTTTCAACCCTCGCTATCAATTAAAAGCTCAACAATAAAGATTTAGCCTTAAAAATTATATTTGTAATTGACACAAAATTCAGGATTCTCTCGTTTTTTAGAACAACTCAATATGTATCATGTATATGTGAATATATATTAAAAATATAAAGACTTTTCTCTCATCCTCTGTCTTTTTCCTGTCATCTTGTTTGACTTTTATTCTTCAAAGTATTAGAGATGCATTTATAAAGAAGTTTAAAATTTATGGGATCATTATCAAATTTTCTTTTGTAGTCTATTGTTCAATAATTTTGGGTCTTTTAATGTACTCTAAATTTACCTTGCATATACCAAATTGTTCCACTCCTCATGGAGGTCATAATAATGTAAACTCTACTGCACATGCTCCCACACACCATTGAAACCTTTTAGAGAGAAACAGTTCTTATTGCTGTCTACACTATCAATCGTATCCCTTTCCCTATCATGGGTAATATATCTCTCATTGTGTCTTCCTTAGCTGTGGATCCTTCACTTCTACAAAAACAATTCTTCTCAATTTACTTATTCATTAAAATCTATTGAGTCTTAACAACTTCCCTATCTTACTACTCAAGTAAGTTAGCTATCTATTTTATTAAAGATTTATATGTTTATTCCACTATTGTATCTCTATATGAACCTCGCATCTATCATAAGACTTGTTCTAACCCTTTATGATAGAAAGTAATAGCAAAAAAACTATAGGCTCTTTCTAACACTAATACTTGGGACTTAGTTGACTTGCCTATAGATAAGTTTATTGTTGACTGCAAGTGGATTTATAAAATTTAAGGCTGAAGTTGATAAATCTATTGAAAACTATAAAGCCAAACTAGTTACTATAGGATTTACTCATAATTATGGCATTGATTGTGAAGAGACATTTACCCTTATAGCTTGACTTCAGTCCATAGTCTTATTATAATTGCAACTAGCAAATATTGATAACTATTACAAATAGATTTCAAGAATGTCTTTCTCAATGGTGATCTTATCAAATAAGTGTATATGCAACTCCACCTGGGTATAATCATCCATTTAATAATGTTTGTCACCGTTACGAAGTTTTGTATGGACTTAACAATCTCATTGGCTTGGTTGGGTAAATTTAGCTCCATTGTTAACCTTCTTATTTTAAATATAGCTCTTATGATCATGCCTTGTTCCTTTATAAAACATATCAAAGATGCACTCTTCTTCTTGATGTTGATGACATGATAATAACTGGTGAGGACATTCAGGGTATCTTTACTCTCAAATCATTTTTGTTTTAATAATTTGAGAAGAAAGACTAATTAGATAATCTGAGTTACTTTTTTGGGTACTGAAGTATACTCAATGATGTCGGTTAACTATTTGTCGAAGGCAAAGTATGCCATTATCTTATTGCTCATACTAGCCTAACTAAAACTAAGACAGCTAGCATTCTACTTGACTCTAGTGACCATAACTCTATCACTATTGGGAATCTTCTTAGTGATGGTATGCTTTATTACCAATTAGTTATCATTTTTATATATCTTATTATCTCTCATCAAAATATTACAGATGTTCATATTGTGAGCTAATTTATGTTTGTACCTTGTACTGCTTACTTTATACATCAAAGAAACTTTATTTCATGGGCCTCATTTTAGTCATTCATCTCCACTGGAGTTATGAGTATACTTTGATGTTGACTGGCTAGAGACCTAACTAATCATCAATATGCTACTGGCTATTACTTTATTAGCATATATCTCATTTCATAGTACAACAAGAAGCAAACAATTATATCTTATTCTAGTACCAAAGCAGAATATCAAGCTTTTGCTGACACTACAACTGAGCTCCTCTGGTTATGATGACTGCTTTAGGATATGGATGTCTCTTCCTTTTTATACAGTTCTTCTCTCTTATGTGATAATCATAGTGCCATGTAAATTTTCCACAATAATGTCTTTCATGAATATTTTAAACACTTTGAGATCGATTGTAATTCTATAAGATATCATATACTTCACAACATTATACAACTTGTTTTTTTTTTTGCAAAATGAAAATTTCATTAACGATAGACAAAACTAAAACAACATTACACTGAGTTCAAGTATAACCTATGGAAACAATTATATTAAGAGAAGGAAATTGACTAATTATAACAACATACTAATACCACATTAAAGATTCTATCTACTTATCTTGTTTGAAGTAAGAGTGAGCTAAAGATTTTTAGCAATTGGTACATATTGCATCCATTTAATGAGTCTATCAGCCAATTGGTATTGCCCTTCTTCCTAGTTGGTAAACCTACGATAATTCCTATACAACTTGTCCTTACCTTATCATAATCATATGTTGCAGATCTTTTCACCAAATAACACCTGCCTTAATGATTTCAAGATCTTATTTCTAAACTTAAATTATCATCTTCATTACCACTTTGAGTTTAAGGGGAAGGGGTGTTAACACATTTTTTACAGTCAAACTTACTTGTTAATTAACAACTATGAGCATAGATTTAGCCCAAAATCATGTTTCTAATTAGCATAAAATCAAAGATTCTTTACTTCTTTAGAACAACCTGACATATATAAATATCCCGTATATGCTAATATACATGAAAAAATATAGACTTTCCCCTCTTCCTCTCTGTCTCTTTATTCTTTAACTATAACTAAGCTTAATTATGAAAGTGACCCTCCAGATTAAAATCAAATCTAAACGTTTTCGTTCAATTAACAGACCCCAACTATCATGGCTAGACAATTTCATACACTCTATAAAAGGCTGAATATTATATATCTCTATAATGTAATTGATGAGTTTACAATGGTAATAGGTTGGACTAGGTTGAGATCCCATTTTTCTTAAAGGTGGTATGAACTTAGATTGAGAGTTACCTAGGCTTGAGTTAGGTCACCCTAAAATGTTGTCGTCTTAATGTAAGTGATAAAAATGATATTATTTTAATCTTAAATATCTCAAATTTATAAATCAAAAGACATCATTTTAAGGGAGTAAATACGGAGAGTTAGACCTTTCAAACGAGCTTCAAGTCAACCTCTTATAAATTTGAACACAATCCAAAATCTAATTAACTCAAAACATATTCTATTAATTTTAAACTAAATTAAATCAAAATTTTCAAAAATTAAATCAGTGTTTACCCAAAAATCGAAAGTTAAGGATTATAATTTATAAATTATATGAATAAAAAATAAAAAATTGATTGATTGACTAGCTCCTACAAGTAATTGAAGGAGCTAACTTTAGAGAGGATTTTAGTAATGCAAGAAGTTAAAAACGCCATTTTCTGAATTTTTATCTTTGTGTACCTGACTAAACCATAAAGTCTCTGAAATTTTTTGAATTTATTTTAATAACTTTTGTTATTAAAAATCAATCAGTTTATTAATTAATTAGTCAATTTTTATAAATTAATAAGTTTGTATAAATCAAAATAAATTAATTAATTTTTCATTTAACAATTTTTCAATTAAAATTTAAATTCTTAAATGGATAAATACAATTTCTTTCAATCATATTTTAAATTATTTAATTTCATTTCATTTTAAACCAATTTTATGATATTTTAATACTCATTAAACCTTTATACCTCTTATTATTTTTAACCAGTTGTAAAACTTCCTGCTTATATCTCGAAATTCTGAAATGGTTAGGTAAAGGAAACTAGTTACGGCTTAATCGAGTTCTAATTTTTATAATTGATTTATCACGAAATACCAATAACGAGCTTCAACGTTTGCTGCGTGTAAGTAAAATTTGTAAGTTAATCCATCTTATTATCAACTACACATTATAAAGAGTAGTTCATTTGGCCTTTTAGAAACTGCAGCTTTGACGAGATTACTAGAGATCCATTCTTAAAACATATCGAAATTAAGGATATTTAACTGATAATTGCATTACAAAAGATACTACCTAACAAATTTGAGGGATTTCATGGTGACTACCTGCGAAAGATCTACCGAAGACCGATTTTTCAAGCAAAAACTTACTCTCCTCTTTTTTATTTCTCAATTTGGATATAATATACCAATCTCGTCATTTTCATTATAACATTTCTGTGTTATTTAAAATAATCAGTATAGATTTGAATGTCTGTATTCGTTAGAAAATGTATAAGGACAGTGAAAATCACGATAGTCAAACTCAATTATGAAAATAAAGCTTTTCAGAGAGCAAATTTAAACGCTTTCGATCAACAAACCCCAACCGCCAAAATTTTGCATTTTAACGATGTAATTAAAGCTACTGCCTATTGAGGCATTCTTCAAACACTACGGAGAGAAAGCGAAACAAAATGTTTTCTATGAAGACACGCGAACTGCTACATTTGGACGCTTTGAAACTTGAAAGGACTGCAGAAAAGGCAATTTCTATATCATGGCATTTCTGAATCCAAGTACTTGGCTATGGACGTGGTGTTAATGGTTACCACATATAGTTATAGTATCAAGGGAGTCCGTTATGGGACAGATAAGATAACACCACCATAGAAATAATGTCCATGCGTGATTCGCGGCTGTAAGGTCAAAATATGATGCTGTTCTATGATAAAGTACGAACGTATTGTTATGTCAACTCAAAACAACTTTTAATTATTATTTTTTCAAATATGAGAATTTATATGAAGTGTAATTAAATTTGTAATGTAAAATTCTATTATAAAATAATAGACCATATTTATATTTATTTTGATCTTAATACTAAAAAAATTAAAAGATTCAAACTCATTTATTTCAATTTTTATTATTTATATAGAATCATTGTCTTCAATAATAATTACATCATCCTAACTCCTAGGCGAAGCCTTTTAGTTTTATTAACCAAGTGAGTTTTAAAGTGTGTTATCATTATCATAGGTTTAACCTTATAAATTCATTTATAATCAAACGCATATATTTTTAAATAGACGATCAAAACTACTGCATGTTTAAATTTTTCTCACAAACATTTGAAAGGAAGTAGTTAGACAAGATTCAAACGATAATATACATATAGAGTCACAAGGCAAGGCATTTACCGGACGACGATAGAGCAGTCGTCTGAATCAAAACAAGGGACTCTAGAAAGTAGAAACAACAACAGAGAAGAATTACTAAGCAAGGGGGAGGTTATTGTTGGAACATAAAATTTGTAGTTCGTCTCTTTCACTTAATTCCCAACCACATATTCATACATCTAATGTCGGTGCTATTTGTAAACCAATTCTGCTACATCCTTTGTATTTTCAAAGCCAAGTGATCAATTTTCACGTAATGATGTAAAAAGTTCACGAACAAAATGAGTAGGATAAAACATACCTCTTACTGTTGATTATACAAATTAACTGTAACATTATCTTCAATTTTTAACCGAGGTCGGTCCTTTAGCAGCTATAAGAAACCGTCGTGAGAAGAAGAAGCAGCACATTTACGCTTACAAGTACGATAATGGAAGTTCATGTCATTTCAAGAGAAACCATTCAGCCATCTTCAACGGAAACTTATCTTTTAGAGCCCTACAAGCTATCAGCTATGCCTCCTGGATCAGATAATTCCAGCATTTTACACTTTGCTCGTCATTTTTTACCCTATGCCTGAAGCCAAGCTCTGTATCAATGAAATCTTGAGTCACTTGAAAAAATCTCTCTCAGAAACCCTATCTGTCCTGTAGCCATTTTCTGGCAGGGTTAAAGATAACATCTTTATCGATCGTTTCGATGAAGGTGTTCCATTTGTGGAAGCACGAGTCAACTGTTCAATGTTTGAGTTCTTCGAACATCTACAAATTGACGAGTCGTTCAACCAATTCCTTCCATGCCATCCAAACGACATGATTGACGAGCTACCGCTAATAGGTGTTCAAGTAAGCTCATTTTCTTGTGGTGGTGTAGCAGTGGGACGGTCTATGTCACACAAGATTGGAGATGCAGTAACAGCTTTCACTTTCTTCAGCATGTTGGGAGACATTGTCCCGTGGCTCTCATCAAATCAAAGTGCACTCTAACCTTTCCATGGCGTTCTCTGTTTTTCCACCAAGAAACCCTTTCCCACAGAAATATAGGTCCATATTGGAAAGCTGCTGGTTCCAGGAAATCAACTGCATCACAAGGAGGTTTGTGTTCGAAGTAAAGCACTAACAACCCTACAGGAGAAGGCCAAAGGTGACAAAGATTAGGTCACTCCTTCGCGATTTTTAGCGTTATTTTGTTTCCCGTGGAATTTCTTTATGGTGGCATCCAGTAGAATAGATTCAAATTCCAAAAGGCCATCCATTTTAAACCAAATAGTTAATATACATCCACGAACAATGTCACACTTGTTGGATGGTGCGATTGGGAACTTTGGTCTGATGGGCAACAGCAGTTGCTAATAAAGAGAGGAATACGGAGTTGCATGAATTAGCAAACTTACTGAACGAAGCCATCGCACAGCTTGACAACGATTACCTGAAACGTTTTCAAGGCGATGAAGGATTCATATTAAAGCCATTTCTCAGGTTTTGGAACTGTTAGACAAGTTGAATGATGCGGAGAAGCCAAATTGGCTCCTCATCACAAGTTGGACTAATATTGGATTTTCGGGCCTTATTTTGGAGCCGAACAACCTATTTGATTTGGTTCCTTTGGAAAAGTTGGCCCCCGATTTATGAACTTTATTGTGTTGATCGAAACCAAATTAGGTAATGGAATCGAAGCATGGGTGACATTAGATGAGAGGAGAATGACCATATTGGAGAAGCGTCCTGAATTCATAGAATTTGCAATCCCAAACCGCAATATTACGATCAGCCCATAGTGTCTCGTGGATTCAATGCGATGCGTCTTATATATGATCCACTGCCTTGGGTAATCTATCAAAATTTATGGATAATAAATTAGGGTACTTATCGATCCTTGGCAAGTAATGCTTAGTTATCAACGTATGAAGTGATTCAATAAACTTTAGTGAAGAGGAGGGCCATAGATCTTAAGCGGAACTTTAGGTTTGGCTCCCAACTCTTCCAGAGATGAAACCCTAGACTGAAGTCGATCACTTTATTTAGTCTTATGTTCTTTTTTAGTTTTTGTTTTCTTCTTCTGTTTGTTTTGGTTGTTTATATTCTTTGTTTGGGCCTTTAGTTAGTTTGTTGGTGCATTGGTTCTAAGAGTAATATCCATCTCAATTAACTTAAGCCTAAATCTCTTTTATTGCTTTTTTCTTTTTATTGTTTCTTTCTTTTTATTGTTTCTTTGTGTTGAAGATTCTCTTGACAGTAGATCAGTTTGTTACAACAAACTTTTTCCTGTACTTTGAGCCTATATAAGGCTGCTTTAGTTCAATGAATTTTTTGAGTTGATTATCACCTTTTATGCTCCATTTTTTCTATCATGGTATTAAAGTGGTAGTACTCCACTACTCGCTTTTTTTTCATCAGAATATTCTGATTGTTAACCTGTTTTTCTAGATCTTCCCTACACAGCTTTCTGCTCTTTCATGTCTTCATATGTCAGGTTTAGGACCTTCGTATAAAAGTGTCATTGCACATTTAAATGAACACCTTCTCAGAACATAAGACCACCCAGCAAGTCCCTATTATCTTCATCCTAATGAAAATCCCTCACTAGTCCTTGTCTCCTCACTTTTAACTAGAACAAACTATTTTTAGGCCAGATCTATTCAGATGGCCTTGTTATCCAATAATAAGCTTAAATTTATTGATGGTTCCATTTTAATGCCTCACAGGGAAGATCCTTTGCTTGTCTACTGGGAAAGATATAACACAATGGTTCTTTAATGGTTGCTAAGATTAGTAACAGACTCTATTGCACAAAGTGTAATTTGGTTTGATTCTGCTTTGGAAGTGTGGAATGACCTAGATGGTAGATTTTCCTAGATAGACTCTTTCAGAATAGCAGACCTTCAAGAGGAAATTTTCGTTTTTCGCCTAGGTACATTATCTGTTTCATATTACCATACCCACCTTAAAATGCTATAGGATGAGTTTTTTAACCTTAGACCTATGCCTAAATGCAAATGTGAACCTCACTGTACTTTTGATGTTTTAACCATCATCAAAAACTACCAAGAAGGAGACTGTGTCAGAAAGTTTCTTAGAGGTCTAAATGACTCGTACTCTACTGTGAAGTCTCATATCATGCTCATGGATCCTTTACCTGATATTAAAAGAGTCTTTGCTATGGTTGCAAAATATGAACGACAACTAAATAATGCATTACAACACTCTCATCACTCATCAAACATTCATCCATACGTTTTTTACAGCAAAACATATCCAAAGAGAGGCTATATATAGAATAAGAAACTAAAATGCACTTGTTGTGGAAACTTAGGTCACATAGAAGCTAAATGTTACCGTAAGCACGGATATCCACCTAACCTTTCCTCTAATGGCAAACAATCCTACCTAGCTAAGGACAGCAACCAGAATAAATTCAAAACAGTGAATCAAATATCAACTAACTTGGACTAGTCTTCCTCAGAAGTTGACATTGTTTCCCTTGGCAGAGACTTATCTCAAGAATCTACCAACTACAATCTCACTGCAGACCAATATGCTCAGTTAATGCAACTCTTACACAAAGATGCAGATTCAAGAGGGAAATCTGTTAAGTCACCTCAAATCAATACCATTTCTGTTAGCAAAGGTACATTCTACCCTGCTTCTTCTTCTACTTTATGGTCATCCACTTAGATCTTAGATACTGGTGCAATGAATCACATCATCTGTTCTTTAGATTTCTTTTTCAACTACAAAACAGTGGACTGCCTTACAGTTAAATTGCCAAATGGTCATCTTGCTTCTGTCACTCACATAAGGATAATTAACATTTCTTCTTTTATTCTCACCAATGTTCTCTTTGTACTTATATTTTCTTCCAACCTCATTTCAGTCAGTAAGCTTACCAGTTCTTGCCATTGTACACTAACTTTTACTTCTGATTCTTGTCAAATTCAAGACACAAGTATATAAAGATGATTGGTTTTGCTAAACTTATCAATGATCTCTTGTTAGATCCCGATATCGGAGTCCGACTCTTGCTCTTCATGCATGCTCTGATACCATAACTGTCAGAACCTGCTTCCGGAGTCTAACGCTTTCATGCATACTTGCTCTGTTACTTTCATGCATGCAGACTATCTTAATACGTAAG